>JAXQQM020090512.1:0-37205 GCA_034641835.2 Pinus albicaulis | reverse complement strand
TGTGAGAATGGGTGCCCAAAGCCATAAAGACAATCATGAATCACCTGAGGGTGAAAAATGATGCTATAACAGAGAGAACGTCTCCAAATAACCAAATTTGAATGCTGCTATGTTGAAATTGATGAATGTGAAGTAGGTGCCTACTAAAGCGGGGTGGGAGGGCACGTCTCCAAAGGGAACCCGCTCCGAATGCTGCTCCAGATTTAAAATGAGAATAACTCGTTCAATATAACTCAGAATATTTATTATAACCTTATTTTGGAAATGGAACGATCATTTTTCATCTTCTCATGTGTTTGAAACCACTATATGGAGAATCTTGACTCTCAGATTCGCGCTGGAACTGTCTCGCCATCACAAAATTTTGGAAAATAATAGTTGATTTTAAAACAACGATAACTCCCACATCTGGACTCCGATTCGACTAATTTTTTTTTTGAAATTGGGTGATTTTTCAAGAGGAGCTCAGATCTATATCCATTATTTTAAAAATTTTCACTAAAAATTGTGAAAATGACAGGAGAGCCGCCGTCTATGAATTGTCGTCAGAAAAATTGCTTCAACATTACTGATTTTGAATCAGCGATATCTCCCTCATCCGAACTCCAATTTGGCCGATTTTTTTTTTGAATTTGAGTATTTTTTCACAAGGAATATAGATATAGTTTTTTTTTTGTAAATGTTTCACCAAAATTTTCAGATCTGATCTGAAAACTCGCCGCCCAAGAAATTCATGGAGTTTGCTGAAGATTGCTGCCAAAAATTGACATTGAAATATGCTTCAAACCCTCATTCCCATGGATTCATAACTTGACTCGGATACCACTTACAATACCATGGGAAAATACCATGTGTGGATGAATACCATGGGTGGATACATACCATGGGTCACTTACAATACCATGGGCAAATAAATATCATGGGTGGATGAATACCATGGGTTGATGCCATTTACAATATCATGGGTAAATTCCATGGGTGGATGGATAACATGGGTAGATGAATACCATGGGTTGATTCCATTTTCCATTCAGATCACACACACAATGAACACTGTTGTTTTTGGACAATGTCCCTGGAAAAATCCAATGCGGGAAAATCAATGCAACAACTGACGGTTTTAATTATAATGCAGTATTTTTCTGAATACAAATATTTGGATGCCAAAACTCGCAATCTAATATAGAGAATAAATTTGTAAATAGGTAGCGAGACATTATCTCACACTGTCACTAGCGATCTGACTCTGATCTAAGCTTTGGATGGCTTGCCCCATGCTGCCTCTGTGCTTCCACTGCATCATAGCCTCCAGAAATTGTGTCACCCTTCCAGTTGATCATTTGTTGACTGAAAAATCGAATCTCCGGCCGTCCAATATCACACCTCAAATCCAAAAACTAGATCTCAATTGTTCCCAAGAAAATATGCAGATCTCCTCAGAGGCTCTGCTCTACCTCAGCGTATCTCTGTGCTTCCCAGTGTGGAACTGCGCATACTCTCTAAACCTCTCGATGCCTCCTCTATGATGATTCACCATATCAGGAAAACTTCCTCCGACCAACTATCCCTTCCCCTCACTGTAAAAAATCTTCTCGATCACTCTCTGGAAAATTTTGTGCTTCTCTCTTGAGAATTCGATCTCTGGATCTCTCATTCGACATTTTCTACAAATTCCCATCAATCTCCTTCTAATAATCTCATGTTGACATATCAATGACCAAGATTAAAACATAATCAAAGGCTACGATTAGCTTGGACTCAATCTTCGTCTTCATCTAGAATATTCACACCCAATATAATTAATACCTTTCAATTATTTACTTTTCCTAAGTTTAGACTTAGGAATTCATGAAAAATAATTAATTATTTTAATTAAATACTCTCTGGGTGGAATTCCCAAAATTATTGTTGGGTATTGTAGAACGCATGTGTCTTATCCTCTTTGCAAAATCGTGAGGCTAGAGCACATGCGGTGCTACAAAAATCACCACTAAACTCTTCTTTGAAAGAGTGTGGGTACATTTTGGGATCCCGTAGACCATTATATCATATCGAATGCTATCATCAATAAAAATTAGGTTGGTTAGGGAGGTCATTTTGCATTAGGTATAGTGTGTTTATCAAATAAATTCACGAGAATAGATAAAATTTTATAAATTTGTCTATGGTCCTAAAGGTTCAAAGTTTTCCTATGCCATGTCATTAAAGTATTTTCATAAGAAAAATAAAAAATATCTCATGCATGATACAATTTGGTCATTACAGTGAATTTGATAAGAATACCAAAGTTCGTAGTGAAATCAGTGTAAAACAGTAAGAATTCACTACGAATTTGCCTAAAAAATCTGCTTTTTGCAGCGAGAGATAATTTTAAAGTTTTTCAAGCATTTAATGTCTTCTTGAAGCACATCAGTTAGCTAGGATGGTCAAAGAGTATCAATGGACTCTTTGGTTGGTGAGAACACTCATCATAGAGGAAGATTAGGCTGCCAACTCATCATGGTAGACACATCATCAAGCATAACAACACATCACTTTTTCCACCTCACCATTGGATAGATCACCATATAAATTCAGGTTTACAAGGTCTTAACTCTAGTGTATCAGTTGGATAACACCTCAGCATGATTAGTTTTGTTCAATTGGGATGGTACAAGAAGAATTGAAGAAAAGGGTCTTAAAATGATTATGCAAGATGATGATGTTGAAATATGGTAAGACGACACATTATTGGACCATATTATGTATAATACTATCATACCAGGCATGTACAATCTTTATTAGTGTTTGTGAGGTGAAAAAAGGAATAATTACATTTTTTTTCCAAACTCGGTGAGTTTGTAGCGTGCTCCAGGCTTGAGGCTGAGTTTTCGCTATGAACTCGTTGTAGGTTTACTTAAGCTAAAAATCCTTCAAAAAATACATGGAAAGGGGTGCTAGAGGCATGTATTTAGCTTATTATACCCAAAAAATATCCTCCAATAGTTATAGAAGTCAAAATGGTTGCAGAAATTTCCAAATGGAAAACGATATGAAATCTCCTAAAATTTCATGTACATGACTATTTTAGAAGTCAAATTAAAGTTTAGTTTCTGACCAAATGAAACATAATTTTTGAAATTTGAAAGGTTTTTTTCTTCAGCAAAAGCCCATATAGAAAAACCTCTCTCAGTTTCCGCAAAGCCATCGGGGTTTGGAAATTATTCACTCATCTTTGAGGCCTATTTTTCAGAATTTTCACTAACCAAATTTATGAAAAAATTATAAAATTCGACTTGGAGGAGGTCCAACTCAACATCCACGTGGCATAATGACACATAAGCACTCTATTACACTCATAAAATTAGTTGGTTGCAGTCGATAAGGGTTATTAAATGTATTTTTTGAGTTATTTAATGAAAGAAGAGTTCTTTTTGTATTCAAACTCAGTAAAACAGAAATATCCCTAGGAAGTCTCCAAGTGATGTAATCCTATTTGAAATAGGTCTTTGAGGTGGGAATTCGAAGCTAGCAAGGTGGAAAATTATTTGTATGAGTCATCACTCTATAAATGAGATATTTTTATAGTTATAAAGGGTTTAATGATGTTTTTACTACAAACTATTATTGTAAAACTTTTCATCAGTAATATACAGTGGCAACCTTCTTCTCTTTACCTAAGATTCATTGATATTGTCATGAGTATTTTTCTTCCATTTCTGCAATTTTATCTTCAGTATCCTTGTGTTTGATTACTTATAATTCATAGCTTACGTGCTCTAACTTCCTTCAAACTCTTAGCATGTTGAAACTATTATGTTTTCATCAGAATATATATATATATATATATGCCTCAACTTCCATGAGAGGAGTTTCACATGTCATTGAATTGTTTATACTAATTCCATATGCCCAACGGTAGTAATTTTTCCACATCTTTCACCTGCGCAAAAACACATTTAAAACCCAATTTTAGAGTTAGTCATCTATTGAGCTTCATTTAGATAATATCATCTACATCCTTGAGAGAGCCCTCTCAAGCTGGAAAGGATAATTTTCAAGTAAAAATAGGTTTGAAATAGTTACTCTAGGTTAACTATTGAAGCAACTCATCAATATCAATTTAGTGATAACATTTTGGTGCGTCTGCTGGGATTTTGAAGACACATTTTCCCAAAATTTTGTGCTCAAACAAAAATACTGAACTCTTGAAGGTAGCAAGATCTCAGAAGCATTCGAAGGCTGTACTTCTATCTTGGTGACTCCATTCTTAAAGAATTTAGAAATTCATAGCCTCCTGGTGAATCCATTTCTTGAATATCAGTAGCTTCATGAATTTCAAAGATGAGTTATATTGCGAGAAATAATGCCATGTATGCCCCTATGATTCGTTCTCACATCCCTAGTTTTCCAAATCCTATGCCAAGAGTTAATTGGCTGACTTATCTTCCTATATTTAAAGATGAAAAGAAAGATAATGCTGCTCTTCACTTGGTTAGATTCCATATGCATGTGCATAAGTTTCTAGTTGAGTTTCCAGAGGATTGTCTCATGAAAATGTTTATGGACAACCTAAAGGATGAAGCTAGAACATGTTATGAAGGGTTGCAACCGAGAAGCTTGTTCTCTCTAAGATATTTCTATAGGACTTTATTAGAACATTATGAGAAAACTCTTTCTTATTTATCACTATTACAAGACTGTTGTGATTTTTGTGAGGTTTTCATTCCATATCCTAAAAGTCTTGGTGATATTGGAGAGTGCATGTATGAGGATATGTTAGAGGCACTTTATGAGTTCTCTTCTCATGTTAGTTTTCCCGATAGTCAAGAATGTTTCCAACAAGTATATGTGTCTTATTTTCTTGAAGATGAAATGGATCAGAACTTTTACAACCAAGTTATTTCCTATGAAATTTGTGAAAATTAGCAGCAACTTTCCCAACGTTTAGGTGATAAAGAGGAACATAAATATGGTCAGTTACAAGGATCTTCACTTTTTTCATTTTCGGAACCTTTGAATGTTGAGAAACATGAAAATGGGCAGGAGCAAGGAGAATATTATGTGAAACATGTTTATTTTTATCATTGGGAGGAGGTTGATTCCTTGACTATGCTTAAAGGCTGTCATGAGGAAGCACTAACGAAGAATAATCAGAAAGTTTTTGATCTACAAGTTTCTTTCCCAAAATTTCCCGCTATAGATTTAAATGATAAAAAATTGTTGTTTGTGCATGATGCTACTCATGAAGTTCTAATTTTAATGCATGAAAATTCATTTCTAAGCATCCATGTAACACATGATATGGCTACTCCCATTGAACATTTTCATGAATAGTCAGAGCCTTGTCTAAATAATGATGTTAAAAATTAAGACATACAATAGATACAACCTACAATTATGAATGAAAATTATCCTTTGGATCATCAAGACATGATACTTTTTATTGTTTTCAAGGATCCTATTGTTGATTTGCTGATTTCATCCAAAGAGGAATTTTTTCATGATTATGAAGATCCTTTGGTAAGCCTATTTCATTCATAAGTGAAGGTGGAGTTTATTTCATTTATAAGTTCAGGTTATGGATTCAATTTTTATTCTGAGTTGCTAATAGATGGTCCATTGAAGAACAATCAAGAAACCCAGGTGTTGGATCAGCTCTTTGACTGGTTATACTGGAGGTTTCATAATTATTGACTTTAAAGTTTGGTCTTCATTTGTTAGAGTAGGATTGGTATGTACATAAATAAGCTTGCTATGGCAAGCATCTCTTTTAGCATTTAGTTTGAATATTATAGTTTCAAGTTTCGGTTTGTACAAGTGTTTTTGCTTCAAGAGCATATTAAGGATCAAATACAGGCTGAAGAATATGACAAGTGGTTGGGAACTTCCCAATGAATAAGGCACTAGAGCTACAGGTTCTTTGCTATACTTTAGGGGCACATCATCCCAAGTGGAGCCACTGTTATCATCAATAACAATTAGGTTGGTTAGGGAGGTTATTTTACATTAGGTCTAGCATATTTATCAAATATATCCATAAGAATAGATAAAATTTCATAAAGTTGTCTATCGTCCTAAAGGTTAAAAGTGTTCCTATGCCATGTCATTAAAGTCTTATCATCAGAAAAAATCAAAAATATCTCATGCATGAGAAAATCTGGTCAGTACAGTGAATTTGATAAGAATACAAAAGGTCGTAGTGAAATCAGTGTAAATGAGTCAAAATTCGCTACGAACTTGCGTAAAAACTATATTTTTGTAGTGAGAGAGAATTTTAAACTTTTTCAAGCATTAGATGTCTTCTTGAAGCACATCAGTCAGCTGGGATGGTCAAAGAGTATCAATGGAGTCTTTGGTTAATGAGAACACTCATCATAGAGGAAGATTAGGCTGCCAGCTCATCATTGTAGACACATCATCAAGCAAGACAACACATCACTTTTTCCACCTCACCATTGGATAGCTCACCATATAAATTCAGGTTTACAAGGTCTTAATTCCAATGTAGCAGTTGGATAACACCTCAGCATGATTAGTTTGGTTCGATGGAGATGGTACAAGAAGAATTGAAGAAAAGGGTCTTAAAATTATTATGCAAGATGATTATATTATGTCTAATACTATCATACCGGGCATGTACAAGCTTTAATAGTGTTTTTGAGGTGAAAAAGGAAGAATTACAAAAAAAATTCCAAACTATGTGAGTTCATAGTGTGCTCCAGGCTTGAGGTTGAGTTTCGCTACGAACTCGTTGTAGGTTTCCTTAAGCTAAAACTCCTTCAAAAAATACATGGAAGATGGTGCTAGAGGCATGTATTTAGCTTATTATACCCAAGTAATACCCTCCAACAGTCAAAGAAGTCAAAATGGTTGTAGAAATTTCCAAATGGAAAACGCTATGAACTCTTTGCTACAAACTCTCCTGAAATTTCCTGTACATAACTGTTTTAGCAGTCAACTTCAAGTTTAATTTTTGACCAAATGTAAATGTATATTGGAAATATGAAAGATGTTTTTCTTCAGCACAAGCCCATCTACAAAAATCTCTCTCAGTTTCTGCAGCGATCAGGGTTTGGAAATTATGCAGTCATCTTTGAGGCCTATGTTTCAGAATTTTCACTAACCATATTTATGAAAAAATTATAAAATTCAACTTGGAGGAGGTCCAACTCAACATCCACGTGGCATAATGACACATCGGCACTCCATTACACTGATAAAATTAGTTTTTTGTAGTTGATAAGGGTTATTAAATGTATTTTTTGAGCTATTTAATGAAAGAAGAGTCCTTTTGTATTCAAACTCTGCAAAATAGAAATATCCCTAGGAAGTCTCCAAGAGATGTAATCCTATTTGAAATAGGTATATGAGGTGGGAATTCAAAGCTAGCAAGGTGGAAAATCATTCGTATGAGTCCCCACTCTATAAATGAGATAGTTTTAGAGTTATACAGGGCTGATTGATATTTTACTACAGACTACAGTGGTAACCTACTTCTCTTTACCTAAGATTCATTGATATTCTCATGAGTGTTTATCTTTCATGTTCTAAAATTTTATCTTCAGTATCCTAGTGCTTGATTACTTAGAATTCATGGCTTACATGATATAACTTCCTTCAAACACTTAGTATGTTGTAAATGTTATGTTTTCATCAGAATATATATATGATTCAACTTCCATGAGAGGAGTTTCACATGTCATTGAATTTTTTATACTGACTCCATATGCCCAATGGTTGTAATTTGTCCAAATCTTTCACCTTCACAAAAACACATTTAAAACCCAATTTCAAAGTTAGCCATATATTGAGCTTCATTTAGATAATATTATCTATATCCTTTAGAGAGCCCTCTCAGGTAGGAAAGGCTAATTCTCAGCTGAAATTAGGTTTGAAATAGTTACTCTAGGTTGTCTGTTGAAGCAGCCCTAATATCAATTTAGTGATAACATCGGGATAGAAAGTTCCTGGGCACATTCTCGTCAAGCCTCTGGAAACTATTAGACACCAAGATCACCAAGTTGACTGCATTCCATCCCTGTACTAATGGTCAGACATAGGTCATCAACAGGATGATAATGCACATACTCCTTATGTACAACTCCAAGAATCCACGAACTGGGGATGACAACAATCCCTATGTGCAACACAATTATAACAGATCTCTCCATAGCTCGACTGGTCACAATCCATTTCAATTCATTCTATGATTTCAATCATTGTGTTTGATTTATATTTCCACACCTCATGTGATATACAAACCAAATTTATTTAATGCATCCAACACATATGCCTCATGACATCTTGGATAATTCCAATGCCAAGTACAAGCAATGACCGTCAACATCGGTTGCCACATAAGTTTCAGGTGGGTGAAAAAATTTGGTTGCATTAGCATAAATAACTACTTACTAGAGCCCCTAGAAAGCTTAGACCACTCTGATATGGGCCTTAAACCATCACCAAGGTTTTGGGAGACAATTATGTTTAGATCAACATTCCCCCATTCCTTGGCATGCACCCTGTGTTCAATGTGGATAATCTTTGACCATACATTCCACCATTACTGGACATGATGTTGTCGGAGCCAGGATATCAATGTAAGCTTAGAATTGGTTAGAGTTTGCATGTTGGAGGAGATGTTGGTTATGGCATGTGACCAAGGGTGATGATCTAACCATCTCTCCCACTTTTCCTTTGATCACTCGATTTTGGGGTCTAACTGTGATATATATCTTCCTTTTCTTGTTCAAATATGTGGGTCACTAGAAACGTTGAAGAAGAGATCCATGATATTGTGCATAGCTTCATTTTATTATTGAAATACCACAAAAAAATCCCACTCCAATGATAATCAAATTACTAGTTGATTCGATAATTGGCAAGGTAATCAAGCCACAAAATGGGACTTGCACTTGTGCTAAGATTGGCATGCGGGTGAAGGGTGAAATTTTTGAGTTCTTCGCAAACTAAAGGAAATTATAAATTTATCTCTTTGTAAAGGAGTAACTACCACATACTTTTCTTTTCATAATGCATATTTCCCATTAAATTTTATCAATGTAATACATGTCATTAGTATTTGAATTATTATTATGATTGCTCCAATTATTTTCGGTATTATTGTATTTGTGGAAGTTTACTTTAAATGAAATATTTATTTCAAATAAAGGAGGAATTTATTTTATACGAATAGTTCACCATGGAGCCTTCGCAAACAATGCCAAGTGTAGATTTTTTTCACTTACTGCGAGTGGAATTGAATTTTTCATTGAGGTCACATTCCTTTGCAAGTAATATAAATTTCGTTAAAAGAAGTAAATAAACAATACAATTCAAGAAAATATAGTGCTTCTACCTTATATCTATCTTTAAAGTTTAAACTCTACTCTAAGACACTGCAAACTTGTGTCCTTCTTAACCCTATCATGTATGTATCATCCTTCTATTAATTTAAAATTCCTAGGTATGTTTGTTTATTTAATTGAATAAATTTATATTTTTCAATATATATATATATATATATATATATATATATATATTATTCCTTGAAACTTGAAAGCTTGGGGTTAGTTTGCAACTATTGCAGACACCTGTCCTCGCATTCCTTGCACCCCTATTTTGGAAATTCATGAAAGATAACTATTGGACCATTATCGAAGATGAAAAACTCGCAAATATTTCCAAGCTTCCATATTTTGTGTTTAACTAGTTTGGTCAGTGGGTCAATAATCTCCATATTCCAAATAATTCATACCAATTTTCCAACTTTTTATTACTAATATCTTAAAATTTAGTGTCGTATTTTTAAATGTATTATGACCAAGGCTTGTTATGACTACAATAATACTTTTTCACTCATGAATAGTAAGTGAAGGTAGCATTCTTGTTGTTACCTTTAATAATTTCGTTAATAATGTGCAATCCTTATTAATGGTTGCAGATATGTTGGTTGAGTGAGATGCAATAAAAAGAGAAATTAAAGTTTTTTACTCTGCCAACTTACCAAATCCATAGAAACCTTTTATCTATATGTGTATATTGCTGCCACTTGAACATATGGATGTGAATTTTCATCCTACAAGAAGGGATGTATTGTTGTTGCATATAGCAAAATTCTTTAGTTGCACTTGTCTTGAGATTTTTATTTGCATTAATTGTTGGTTTTGGTTTCATGGTGTTATGCTATACACCAAATCAAAAATTGTATTTTCACACTAAAGAATGAACTCTGCTATACATTTTTTTTTTCACATTAATACCTTGATTACATTTTTAGCTTCATATGATCCTTGAATTTTTTTTTTTGTAACCTATTTAAAAGAATACAAGATATTTGAGCTATTTTCCAATGAATGTATTGTGTCCTTTTTTGAAGTTAATCATGTAATACATTTCAATTTTAACCCATGTGCTTTTAGGTCAGCTTTTGAATCAGGATAGTGTTGTGGACACCATACAAAATGTTGTTGAGGTAACATTGATGCATTCCAACACAACAAGGACATATTACGTACATGCGATCACATTGGGAAAAAATAATTGGTGTTTAAAATATAAATAAATCTATTTTTCTTCAGTTTTATTTATTCACAAATAAATCAAAATTTTTTGGTCATGTGTAAATGCAGGTTATAATGAGAAACAATTATATATCAATGTGTTCTTTTTAAAGTGGAGTTTTCATACATTATTTATTATATGTTGTCTTTTTCTTTCCATTTTTTTCACAAGTTATCTGCAGTCTGAGATTTTTAGCATGTAACTTGGTTGGCATGAATGTGCTTCATTTTTTTTTGAAGGTTGAACACTAAGTTCCTAAGATGTTCTCTTCTATGGTGAGGTTTTATTTGTTTTGTTTATACAGGTCATCTAGCCACTATCGCCCAAGTAAAGAAAACTTGTTCGAGTTTCTTTCTTTTATGAGGAAAAATGAGATTGACATGTTGATGTTGAGGTATATATCATATAAATTCCTTTATAGTCTACTTTAGTTTAAATTATAATGTTCATCGTCTTTCATGTATTATACTCTGTATTGTATCTTCTTTTATTTTCAAAAGAGGAACTTAGTATTGATGGTAAGAAGTAGGAATTGAAGAAAGAGGAGAACAATACACTAGAGCGACAAATGGAGAGAGAGAGAGAGAGAGAGAGAGAGAGAGAGAGAGAGAGAAGAGAACCAGTCTAGTGGTACTCTTAAAGCTAATATCTCACATGAGACACATCCATACAAAATGATGGTCAAACCTTTAGATTTGGTGAATTCACCTGAAATTCCTTGGCAACACAATAATAATTTTTTGAAGTGATGAAATAATATTGCATGTGTAAATTATAGTCCAACCAATATTAAGTTAGAAACTCATATTGTAATACTTGACATTTCATATAATATAATTTAAGTGGTTAAAAATATTTACATTTTTATTTGATATTATTTAGTATTGTAATTAACATATGTAATTTTGTGTTTTCAAATTAGATGCTTATGCACATTGTATGACATATTTTTTGTTTAGTCACAAAATCATACTAATTAATATATGGCGATTAATAATGAACACATAAAATCAATATAAAACTACTAAATTATAAGTTTATCTTGATTAATGATGAATATTAATAAAATGATTATATGCCAACTAAATTAGTCATTTATAATGACTATTAATGAAAGTAAATGAAATGAATATAAACTACTAAATTAGTCATTTATATAATGAATATGAAACTGCCAAAAAAAGATAAATGAATACTGTAAATGATAAATTTGTGATTACAAATGAAACTAAATTTTGCACATATATGACTATTAGTGGCTAATTTATAGTATATTATAACATGACCAAAACTCACTCATATTTCTTTGGTCATTGATTGGTTTCAAACGATGACTAAAATTTTCATATATATGACTATTAGTAGCTAATTTATAGTATCTTAAAACACGACCAACATTTTGATCATATTTCTTTGGGAATTAATTGGTTTTCTCTAGTGATCATGTAATAGTATATTTTGTGGTGTATTTGGTCATTAATTGTGACAATTAATGACTAAATCAGTGGCTAAATTAATGACCAAATTAATGACTAAATATGCTACTAGATAATAAAATTGAGATAACCAATTAATGACTAAGCTAAATATGAGTAAAATTTTTTCACGTTATAAGATACTATAAATTAGCCAATATTGGTCACCAACTAAAAAATGGTTGTTTATATGCAAATTTTAGCTTTTTTTTAGTAACTAATTAGCCATTTTGTACTACTGAGACATTGTAGAAAAACTCACACTAACAGAGCTAAACTAGATTGCATAGAACATGCCACAACTGATCAAATCATGGACATGGAAATAAAGAACACTCACCAGTAGAAAATCAAAATGTATCATGTTTTCAAAGCTGGCCAACTCCTACACCAAGGAAAGTGGCTCACCAAGGACCAATTTCAACAGAAGTTTCCCCATCTCATGGCGACACTTAACACAATGGGGACCATCGCTTCCTAAGGGGGGAGGACTAATCCAGGTGTATATTTTTATACATCCACCTATTCTAGTTGGACCTGCTCCATTTTTTCTTTTAGTTTTTCAGTTTCCTTAATTGTAGCACAATTTACTATTTTTGGAAGTTTTCAGGTCCCAAACTTCCAGAGCATTTTTGAGGCCCTAAACGACACATTTTTGGAAAACAAAAAAAATGTGAGAAGTCAAAAGTTGTAGTCCTCAGATATATATTTTTAACGAGGTATCGTTTGCATCAAACAAGATTGTATGAAAAATTTATGACCCAGGGAATTTGATGTACCAATTTACCCCAATAGAGCCCACAATTTTGGCGATTCATCTCCTAGGGTTAGTTTTTTGGATGTTTAAGGATTTCCATTGTTTCTAAACAATAAATAGGCCTTTGAGCCCCATTGTAACATAGTTCATAGGCATATATCCAGCACATCTCTTCTCAGAGATAATTTACCATCGCCCAAGCTAGTTTATTTCCATTATGTATGTAAGCATATTTAAGTTCTTTGATATTAATGAAATGAAGTTTTATTTCTGATACATCTCTTTATTAATTTTTATATTTGTATTCTATTTCATTCACGTATAATTTTGGATCAACGAATATGAAACTATGCGACTATGATGATTAGTTATTATATAGAGAAGGTAGCATGCGACTAAGAGGAGGAGGGTCACAGGTCGTATCATTAGGGATTAGGCTAAGGTCTCCAAGTCCAATTAACGACTTAGAAGAAACAACTTGAGGTATGCATTGGGATTTGAGATTTTCCTAAGTCCAAGAAGAACCTGGAGATGTAAGGGATAATGAGAGGCCATAGAATGCCAAAGAAAAATATCGGGAGTCTAGCAAGGGGGGTTCCAAAATTTTGAAATAAATCAAAATTTAGGGTTGTTGTAGCTACTACAATAGAACCAAAAATTATTTTATATATAATACAGATCCAATTAAATTAACATTCCCAAAACCCTCGCAGTAGACCAAATTAGGCCACTAACAATATATCAGTGCATTTATAGCATTTGGAGGCATCAAACCATTGACTAGATCAACCACGTCCAAGATATCACTATGTGGCAACTTCTTTTGGACCAAATCACCATATTTAATTTTGACTCGATCAATCCATTAATCACATACCCAAATAAACATTGCACCAAGTCAATCAATCATACCTGTGTAAATTGTGTATTGTTTTTCATGTGTTTGACGAAATATCTATCTTGAAATAGGCATGTATTGGTCAATATATTGCTTAATATTTGATTTTTTAGCATCATTATCATCATTGTCATGATTATGTAAAGTTGCAAGAATTTTTGGGTAGTGGTATGAATTCTCACCCGAAAAAGTGGCATATGCCTTGCAACTGTATGTATTGAACTGAGGAATTTGGGTCACAACCACATGCATGCAGCCTTATGGGTGCAGTTGGGGAGTAAACATAGTGAAAAATATTTTTGACTCAGGAACTGATCACCTAAGGTGGTTGGTAGAATCATGAGTGATCTGTAGTCTCTAAGGGATGTCATTTTACTTTTGGTTTGTAGGCCCCACTTTCATAACTGGAAATTGGAGGCCAGGTCATATCGTAGTGACGCTAAACTCATTTTTACCCTGGAGAGTTTGTCAAAATGTGTAAATATGGGAGAGGTCGTTACAACGGTAGTGTTCATCATGATACAATTCCTCTCTCATCCTTTCCTCGATGTCAACTATGAAAGTACTCAAGGACTCCAAATGAGCATGTTGTAGACTCCTAATGAGTGCATCTGCCACGTTATTTTATTTTCCCTTGATGTGCTTTATCTTGAAATAAATTTTGTTGATCAAATCTAACCATCTTGCTTATCTAGAATTTAATTTAGGCTGGTCAAATAGATGTCTTAGCCCCCCGTGGTCTCTCATCAACAAAAAAATTATTAAATAATGCCTCCACATTATTAAAGTGTGCACTATTTTTGCAAGCTCTAAATCATGGGTGACATAATTCGTCTCACGTTCATTTATCCTTCTTGATTAAAAAAATCACATATCCTTCTTGCATTAGGACTTCACCAAGTCCTTCATTGCAAGCATTTGTGTAGACCAAAAATTACTTCGTTGGATATGTTATTCTTAATATAGGCACATTGTGAGTAATTTCTTAAGTTTCTCAAAACTAGTTGCACATTCTAGTTTCCACTGAAATTTGAATCCTTTCCTTTGCAAGGTAGTGATTGGATGCTTGATTTAAAAAAAAATACCAAATGAACCATTGGTAGTATCCAACTAATCCCACGAAATATCTAAAATCTATGAGATTTCAAGGAGTGGTCCACTCAATTATATCTATTAGTGTGAATTCTAATAGCATGCGTACGGAAAAAAATCACTTTAGTTGTGCATAAAAAACAACCCTAACATAAAATATGGCTATCAATTTCCTTAGATATGAAATTAGTGATCATAAGAAATGCTACAGAAATCTAGATCTATGCAGTTAAAGACATTAAACAACAAATAAAAGTAAGAGTTTCTCCATGCATCCAACAGACAAGACAAGAATACTTTTAAATAATTTTATATTTATGACACCTGGGAAGGGAACATAGAAAGATGTTACCAGTTCCCATTAATGGGATGGGTTCTTGTATGTCGTCAGCACTTTAGATCTAAGATCTCTCTCTCTTGATGGTGTAGAAAACCCAGAAAAAAATGGGACTCAAAGGGAGCTCACAAGCAAAAAGGTAGAAAAATATGACAATGATGGAGGATCAAAGTCAGACCAAAAGTATAGATCCAGAGTGATCTTTAGGAAACAAAAGGTAGTGAATGAATGGAAAAACCCTTCTCTTTATAACAAAATATTGAGTTAGTCTAGATATTGGTGCATAATTAAAATATTATTAACCAAATCTAGATCCTACTTTTATGAAATATTTTATTATTTTTGTTGGAGGGAAAAAGAATTTGAATTTGGTAAAATCCCTTTATTTGTAAATAATAAATAAATAAATGATTTATTTATTATTTTAAGAATGTGGTTGAGTAATAATTAAATAAATAAGAATTTATTCAATTAGTCGTCATGGGGTTTCCTGTTTATACCATAAAAAAACTTAATAAATTATGGATTACTAAGTTATTTTTCATAGTGAAAGAAATTTTACTAGGGTAAAATTGGTCTTACATGGTGTACTTTGGTCCATCTAATAGTAACAGGTTAGATTACCAAAAATTGGTGTAACAATATCCTTGATATTTTTTGGATCTATCACCACTCCTTATTTTGAAATGGCATACCCCAAGTAGTGAACTTGGGTTTGGAAAATTTCACACTTGCCGAGATTTGCATAAAAATTATTCTCTCTCGGTAATTGTAATACTTCTCTTAGGTAGTCTTCATTCCCTTATTTGGTTTTTGATTATGCTAGGATATCATCTGCAAATACTAATACAAACTTGTCAAAATAAGGTTTGATGACATTGTTCATCAAGCACTTAAATGTGATTGGGGTATTCATAAGTCCAAATGGAACCACTACAAGCTCATACTGGCCATATCTTATTCTGAAGTTTACTTCATGGATATCTTCATCTTTAATATTGACTTGATGGTATCCATACCTCAAATATATTTCAGAAAACATTACAACCCCTCTAATATAGTCAAATAAGTCATCAATTTTGGGTAGCAGGTACTTGTTATTCACAGTAGATTTATTTAGTTATTGGTAGTCGATACACAACCAAAATATGCCATCCTTATATCTGAAAAATAATGTTGGGGCTCCCCATGGTGATACATTTGGTCGAATGTAACCTATATCTAACATCTCTCTCAACTATGTCATCAATTTCAAAATTTTAGGCACACTCATGCAATATTGAGCCTTTTTCATTTCCATCATTGGTCCTAGAATCAAATAAATGGTAAAGTTAATATCTCTTCTGAGCGGTATATCAACATCTTTTTTGGGAATACATCAATAAATTGCTTTAACACCAGGTGCCTTTCAAATTGGTCCTCACTGCCTTCCAACTCCTTAGTCACATGGATATCATACACTCCAAATCCATATTTGTTGCATAAATTTACTTGAATCACAGTTATTTTCCTAAGTTTGAACACTTTATTTATTCCCTATAGCATTATCTTCTCACCAGCATCACTAAAGAAATCTTGTGCTTTTTCATAAAAATCAATCTTGGTTTTGTGGGCTACTAACAATGTTTTTTGATTAAAACACCACATGATCCCATTGGTGATAAATTGTGAGTAGTTGTGATGGTCATACCACTAATATACACAAGGCATGACTCCACTATGTTTTTCATCCACCTCTTAGTCGTCGTGGATAAATAAACAAATCAATATTTTTCATGAAAATTATTTGGAAATTAAATTTTATCTACAACCTTTAGGCTCATATATATGAAATTATAAACTAGTTCAATTATAATTGAAACATGTTAGTAAATGACCATACCTTCCATTTGAATTAGTGTGACTTATTGTTCTTCCTACCCATTATCCATGCAACATAAATTCATGGTATGGTCTTGGCCACATAAATCACCATTGTTACTTATTTTACGTTGTATAAATTTGTGTCGGTCTTCTATTGATGAGGAAAATTCCTCTTGATGGTTTTCTCCCCAAGTCGAACATTGTATAGGCCCTTTCCTAGACCCTTTGGCCTCTTATTTTGCTAATTTGTGGGGTCCATTTCTATTTATTTTTGTGGAATTTTGTTGATATTAATTCTTGGTAGAATTATTGAACTTCCCATTCTTCCCTCCTTACTTATATTCTAAGGACTATGACCATTTTCCTTTGAATTTTACCTTATCTTTCTTCTTCCAATTTGCTCAAACTTCAGTCTTGTGTTTGGATTGTTCATAGCAATACCTCATCTTTAAAATGGTGTGCTTCAATGTTTTTGGCTCATCAAACTCTATTTTTTTTTGGTAAAATTGTTGTAATCCAATGACATACCTCTAGATATTTTCCTCTCATATTTGATGTAAGGTACATAACTCAATAACTCCAAGAATATATTTGTCTACTCATCAACCATCAATTGCCCCAATTTTTTCTCAGAGAACTCTTTAACCTTTTTGTCATAGAAATTTTCACATACTTACTTTTCTGAGAAATATTTCTCACATATCCTCTAATACAACTCCTTTTATCTAATTTTCTTGACATTCCTCAAGTCTTCCCACTAGATATTATCATTTCCATTCAAATTGAAAATGACAACTCTTTCCTTCATATTCTCAGAGTAATTATGCACCCTGGAATGCTTTTATTTTCACTGCTACAACACCCTCCAAATTTTTCCTACCTTAAACTTTTAGAGCCTCCCTATGATCTTGCCATCAAGTAATTAATTTCATGCCTAGTCATTTGGTCTAAGTGTTCAAGTATTCCTTTATGGATCCTAAGTCTCAATATACTTGTTGTGGTATTCCCAACTCTTGATGTATTCACATGATAACACATGCCTTGATGATTTCACACTCACTAGAAATAGTGATTGCGAGTCCCAAGAGATAGTGGCTCCGCAATCCTTTCCAAAAATGATTGTGTAATTTCCAGTTATAGTCACTGTGCAATCCTTGATTACACACACTACAAAATCCTTTGGCACAGTGATTCCACAGTCCTTCTCATCAGTGATTGCACGGTCCCTACCCTCATTGATTGCACGGTTCTCATTCCAAATAATTGCACAGTTCCCAATCACAGTGTAAGGTCATACTATAGAGATAGTGATTATGAACTCTATTTTGACAGTAAGACTGTAATTCTTCAATTATGTACTATCACAACTCTTAGTAGAAGTTAATTCACTCTTGACTCCTAGTTTTCCGACACACACTAAGTGCCCTAAAAAATCCTACCCTAACTGTATGTCTTCTCTCCCTATATAAAATGTCTAACTAAGAGATACTTTCAATTTCATATTTCTCTTTCGAGCTCTACTCACTTTTGGAGTACAAGGATCATTCTCTGACCCTTGGTTATAAATGTGTCATCTCTCAGGTGTCTTTCTTAATTGTTGATTTTTCTTTTACAATTGTCGCCTTGGATTTCTCTTACTCTTACATGTGTCATTTTTTCTTAATATATCTTTTTCAATTATTGCTTTTCCTTTATTTAATTGTTGCATGTGTTTCTTGTGATTTATATTGTTTTCAAAAGTGTAACTTTTTCTCTTACATGTATTTCTTTCACTTTCTTTCTTGTATATTGTTAAAAGAACCTTGGCACATCTTCTAGAGGTAGATCCAACAAACTCTATTGCACTAGTTGATGTTATTAATCATTAGAAAATGTGATGCAAATATTCTCATGGCATATCACACCTTTTGGTTACAGTTGACACTTGTGTCATAAATATATACATCTTAAGTGCCACACTTGGAGATAAGTGTCGTTTTATTTTCATTTCATTGTATGCGTGATGGTTTCAGGTACTATGTATCTTCTTATCATGTGCTTGGTTGTATATTTGTGTGATAAAGTTTAAGACCTGTTATATGCTATTTCTCTCTTGCCTCATTGATCTCACACTTGGTTAATTTTAGAGTTCTTGTTGAAATTTGCAACGGGAAATATTGAAAATGGAAACAAGAAGAGGATTCTAAATTTTCCCTTAATTAAATTAGAAGGAAATTGTAAATCCACATCACATGAAAGCTTGTATGAGTTAAATAAGTTAGGAATACTTAGTTAGTTCAGTTAATTTGAGTTGAGGATCAAACTAGAGGCATGTAGAGCGTCTCCTACTTTTTAGAAGCCCTATTTGAGTTTATTTTGAGTTGTAATTAATCAACTTAATTTATTTTGAGTTAACATCAGTTTAACTAGTTCTAACTGATGGAGGAACTAGTGTGAGGTGAAGTGAATTAAATTTTAATTAACACACATGTAGTGATCAATAAAACAACTAATAATTCACTCATAAATAGCTCATGTATGTCATTTTTGAGGAAGACCAAGTTGATATTGGAGTTAGTTAAAGGGAAGTGTAATATCAGTTGTATAATTAGAAAATTGTACAGGTGGTGCATGGAGTCATAGGAAGAGCTTTGATGTACTGCGAAACTATTATTAGGGAATTTCCTCATAGAATAGGGGCCTAATTCCTCATTTAACTATGCAAGGAAGAAGGAGCTTGGAAGGCTATAAAATTGGCTAAGTATTGGCTAGAGTCAGCGTAGGAATCAATGAGACAGATAGAGATAGTGCAGAGAGCTCTGAAGCCTAAGAGAAGCATTGTATTTTTCTCATATTATTTGGCTTATGCAATATACAAATAGCGAGGTTATTAGCTGATTCTTTCCCCAGATAAATTTTCGTGTTGTGTGATTGAAATTCTTTCTCTTTCGTGTTCATATGATTATGTGATCATAATTGGTTTCCACAATTTGTAGAGTAGCTTAAAGTAATTTTTTTTTTAGCATATTAAAAATATCAGTATGAATATACATGAATTTTCTATAGTTCTTCATTTCCCTCACCTCTTGCACAACTCATGAGCACATTCAACTTCTACCCAAGTTTTTAGCACATTGTGCACTCCTCTTTCTTATCGATCAGACCCTTACCTCTTATATCTGTGCACTGTGCCCACCTAGAGGAAAACCTACTTTACAATGAATTTAGAAACCTCTGAGTGCAGACACTCAAACTTGTTGCCTACACCCACTCACTATGTAAGATTGGACCAATATTTCCTTGCATCACATACCGTGGTTTCTCAGTGGATATTAGGGCCATTTCTTGGCACCTGCAGTGCTCAAATGTGCAATCCATGGAGTCTCCTTCTCAGTCATTGTGCACTGCATAGTTATAATTACCAATATTTTCACCTTTGTCTCCTAAAATTTATTTTTGTGCATTTCCTTGACCAACCTTGCCTTCACTATGCACTCACTAGTACATAATCGATAATTAGTTACTAAAAAAATGACTCAATTTTGCATATAAACGATCATTTTTTACTTGGTGACCAGTAGTAGATAATTTATAGTATCTTATGACACAACCAAATTTTAGTCATTTTAAGCTTAGACATTAATTTGTTGTCTCAATTTCATCATCTAGTAGTATATTTAGTCATAAATTTGGTCATTAATTTAGTCATTGATTTTTTCATTAATTGTGACAATTAATGACCAAATATACAACAAAATATATTACTATATGATCACTTGGAAAAACTAATTATTGACCAAAGAAATATAACCAAAATTTTAGTCGTATTGTAAGATATTTTAAATTAGCTACCAATAGTCATATATATGTAAATTTTAGTCATCATTTGAAACTAATTAATTACCAAAGGAATATAACTAAATGTTGTTCGTGTTATAAGATACTATAAATTAGCTTTTAATAGTCACATATATGAAAAATTTAGTTGTCATTTCTAATCAAAAAATTATCATTTTCAGAATTAATTTATCATTTTTTGGTAGTTTCGTATCCATTATATAAACGACATAATAGTTTATCTTCATTTCATTTGCTTTCATTAATAATCATTATAAACAACTAATTTAGTCATATTAATTTTATTTATGTTCATCATTAGTCAATATAAACTACTAATTTAGTAGTTTTAGATTGATTTTATGTGTTCATTACTAATCAACATAAATTAATTAGTATGATTTTGCGATTAAATTAAAAAATAACATACAATGTGCGTGTTTAACTAATATAAAAACACAAAGTTACATATGTTAATTACAATACTAAACAATATAAAGTGCAGCTATAAATAATTTCAACCAAATAAATCATATTATATGAAATGTCAAGTATTACAATATGAGTTTCCAACTTAATATTGGTTAGACTAAAATTTACACATGAAATTTAATGCACCTTTTAGGTGCAATCTCATCTATTCAGTTTTGTCCTGATCCAAGTGGAACTTTATGCCATCAATATTATGATCATATCTTTTTTTGCAATCCTTAAATTATTTAATGTTGTTATGCCACACATAGATTACATAATGCCCATTCCAAACCTTATTTTTACCTATGTTTCCAAATGATTTTTCAACGACTTTGTCAACACTTTGCTTTATGCTCTATGAATATGAAATATTCTCATAGGAATTATCTGCTATTCCATTTCAATCGAACCTGCACTTTTTTTTATGACAATACTTCACAACTCCATGATCTTAATCTCAATTTTATACAAACCCATAGAAGATCGTAGGTTATACAAACTCACAAAAGGTATTTACTCCGTATAGGCCTTATGTGTGCTTCAAAGAGCAGTCTCTTGGACTAAAAGGGAGCCTGATATTGCGAGCTTGTAGGTTATGTGGAAATTCTGCTGTTGAATGAATGTTTCCAAAAGTCCTTGATGAACCTTGAGGCCTTGCAGCTACGGTGAAAAGGAAAGCTACTTCAATGGGGATTGATATATGAAAACAAACTCATTATGCACAGACAGAGTATATGCCACATTGCCTCCAAAGTGAAACGTAATATCTGGAAGCCTGAGCGCGAGCGTAGATTTGTAACAGAAATTGAGAACTATATCTATAATGTCATTAAATGGCTCTCCTAAAATGTTGGATCACAGAGCATCTAGAGGAGAATGGAATGCCTGGTCCTGCAAATAGGTTAATGACGTTTGAGAAACAATGAGAAAGTCTCTATTGCCATTGAATTGAATGTCGAATGTGCCCTGGGGAATGGGTACTAGTTTTCCCAACACACTGATTCCAATGATGTTTGCATCCGCTACGCCGTCAAATAACGTTGTTCAAATGATTCACATTATCATGGTACCAGTCAGCGAAACACATAATGACATCTCATTTTAATTGCTCCAGTTCACGCGTAGTCTAGCATACTCATCTGACGACGCCAAATTCTAGATGATTCTCATCCAAAGCCTTACACAAAAAACCTCACTAATCTTGCGTTCATCTTTTCTTCTTTAGATTGAGCTTACTTATATTAATTCTCTCATATCTTTGATGATGATGCTGTCACACACTTTAGCACGCTGTTCAATCCAGAATACCATTACGTATTCATTCACTGCATCCAAAATTCACATTTGTTTCTCTTTCTCGGACTGCACACACATTTACTTTCTCCATACTGGAATCATATACGATTGTACACAACCATTAAGTCCTTTATCACTCAGAAAGACTTATTCATTCATCAACATTCATTCGAAAGTAAATTATTACATATAATCAAATTTGTTATCTCAAGGATCACTTAGCACGAAAAAGAAACAAAACACAATCATAATGAATTATCAATATTCATTAATCAATAAATGTACAGATATAAATAAAAAAATTTTTACACTCTAGTGATATGCTGTTATGTGGCCTTCTCTCTTTTACAGAACCTCTCTGTCTCTTGGATCTCGCCTCTCTACTCTATCCTTGGCCTAATTTATTCCTTGTTTAAATTGGCCTCTCATCTCTGACATAATTTTCATCATTTTAATTTGTCTCTACCTTCCTTTGAGGCTTAGAATGAGCTTATATTACAATTTTAGAGCTTATACAACCCTCACTAAAATCCTATAGACTTGTAACCACTTCTATTCTTATAAAATCTTTCCTATCTCTAATTTATGACTAATCTAATCTCTTGAGCATAAAAAGAAAATATCCTCTCTAATATCCAATTTTTTCATGGCTATGTTTACAAAGGTCAACTAGCATATTCACTACCTATGTTTTCTAAGAATTCAACATTTTAGAAGAGATTTTTCAATATTTACAATTTGACGCCTCCTTGGGCTAATGAAAAAACCATAGAGTCTGACCAATTAATTAAAATTTAACTTGAGAGCTAATGTTCCTGCATCAGACTCCCAAAGTAAAAATAAATCATGATCTCCAGATCATGTGTTCCAATCATTGTTCTCCTGGATCCCATACTTTGTTTTGCAGTGATCTCCTTGCTCCTTTCAACTGCTGTCCATGTATTCTGTTGTCTTTTATTTCTTCTCCCAGTTTACATACCTTCATTTTTAATACTACATTGAATTTACCTTCAATATTTGCTATAGTCCAGCCTTTCATACTACCATATTTTTTTCTTCTCTTTATGCAGCTCCTTTCTTTATGTTTCTTCCTCATAAGCTTGACAAAATTTTCTATCTCTCGATTTAGATTACTTTGTTATTGTTGTCATTTCCCTTGCGTATGAGTTTCAAAACTCTTGCTACCTTATTTTTCTTCTCCACATCCTTCAAAGACATATAAGGCATTGGAATGACTTATTCTTTGCTTTTCCATGACAGAATTAACACTGTTACATATCTCAAAATTAGCACTGTCACATACCCCAACAATCTTACATTGCAGGAAATACTATTTTCCTTTGTCAACATTTTCTTCCTCTACTATAGATACTTTGCAGTATTCATCAGGTTCTTTCTTCTCTACTGGTTCTTTCAACCAATTCTCCATTAACTCCAATTATTTCTCCCATTTACTAACCAATTTTGTATTTTCTTTCCCTTGGCTATCTTCATAAGATTACATAGACTTATCCTCTATCAGAATACAATTATGATCCGGCCTCTTTGAAATGTATTTTTACATTTCTTTTTCTTCCTTCATATCTATGATAGCTTCCAATGACTATCTATCACCTGCAAAACTTGCAATCAAACACAAATTTTCAGTTTTAAAACCACAAGACCCAATAGTCTTATTTGATGATTTTGTCATCAAGTCATTTTTCTCTTCCAATTCTTCTACATAACTCAGAAAATCTTCAATGGTATTCATCTCAACTTCCTCAAGCATAGCATTTGATTAATTTGTATCCTTTTCTTCTTCTTCTTTATTTTGGTCATCATCGTGAGCCAAAATTTCTCTGTTTTCAACTTTAGCATTATACTTAAAATTAATATTTTCCTCTAATTGCATATGAGCTTCCTCATGAGATTTAACTGTCTCAAAACTCAAATTTCGTCTCTCTTCTTCATCTTCTTTAACATCACCTGCAAACATACACAAATTATTAATTTCAAAATCATAAGGCTCAGTTGCGTCAACTGATGATTCAAACATCACTACTCCATCTTCAAGTTCAAAAGAAACTTGTTCTTCTCTAGCGACTTCATTTTGTTGTAGCTCCACTCCTTTGATCTTCTCCATCCTCAATTGAACATCCATTATATGTTCAAGCTTTTTAAGCTCATCTATTAACTGCATATTCACCGGATGTTCTTTCTTCTCTTGTAGCTTGTGCCATTTCACCTTATTTCTCATTATGTAACCATACCTCTGGTATTATTTACTTCTCTTGAAAAACTTCATCAAAAAATCAAAATGGATTCTTATCCCAGCATTTTCTCTGTCATACTCTTCATCACTCATATTCCATATGTGAACTGCTTTGACATATTATTTTTTCACTCTTCTTCTACTGTGGTCTCTCTCTGAACCTCTGCTATGAATATAGGTAGTCATCTTCTTCTCCATTTTTATGAGTTCCTCACTCACTATGAGCTGTACTAAGCCTCTGCAATAGCAAGTCCTCCTTGCTACATTTACCTCACCAAGATCTCCTTTGTACCTGGTCTTTTGGTAACACTAGTCCCCTCTCTGGAACCTTCTTTTGAGCACTCCTCTACTCCTTCTAGGCTTCAAATCATCTGCACTTTTGAGAACACAAATTTACTCTTGTATTTCAATCACAAATGAAATACTAGGTTTTGGCCACACTCTTCTTTCTTTTAGAAACTCTTACCGGTGTCCTTCATCACTGCTCTTAAGGATGTGGTCTTCTTTTGCTGAGATACTTCATTAGATGAAACTATCAATCTTCAATCTGTCTTTTATCCTAAAAAACTAAAATAAGAGTTACATAAAACAATACCTGCATGATTTCACAAGAAGTCTCCATCACTCTTCACATTCGAGTGAATCTCCATTCTCCATAAGAAAACAAGCATCAGTGTGCTTTCTTTATGCTTCTGCAATATCTTCTTAAGAGTATCACTTACTCCCATCTTCTGCCATGCCTTATGCTTATCAGATTCAAATAACTTGATATCCTCTTTGCAATATCTCTGTCAATTTTCTACAAAGCACATTTTCTTTACTGATCTCCTCTTTCTTCCGCAATCACACTTGCATTCTACACAATTATGCTTTAATTAAAAATATATTTCACGAACCTATGGCTTTAAACTTCAAATATAATTAACCACATCTCTGGAACCAAATGATGACGTAGAAAAAACTGTGATTTCATAAATATTGGGCTCTGATACCAAATGACGCACCCTCCAGGTGCAATATCATCTATTCAGTTTTGTCCTGATCCAAATGGAACTTTATGCCATCAATACTCTGATCATATCTTCTTTTTCAATCCTTAAACTATTTAATGTTGTTATGATGCACATAGATTATGTAACACCCATTCCAAATCTTCTTTTTACCTATGCTGCCAAATGATTTTTGAACAAATTTGTCAACACTTTTCTTTTTTCTCTTTGATCATGAATTTGAATTGTTCTCATAAGAATTATTTGCTATTCCATTTCAATCGAACATGCACTTCTGTTTATGACAATAATTCACAACTCCATGATCTTAATATCAGGTTTATACAAACTCATAGAAGATCATAGGTTATACAAACTCAAAAAATATATTTAGTATGTATAGGCCTTCTACGTGCTTCAAAGCATAGCCTCTTGGACTAAAAGAGAGCCTACGGTTGTGAGATCTTAGGTTATGTGGAAATTCTGTTTCTAAATGTTTCGAAAAGTCCCTTACGAAGCTTGAGGCCCTGCAGATACGATGACAAGGAAAGCTACTTCAACGGGGCATGATATACTAACACGAACTCATTGTGCACAAAAAAAGTGTATTCCACATTACCTCCAAAGTGAAACGTAATATCTGGAAGCCTGAGCACAGACGTAGATTTGTAGCAGAAATTGAGACCTATGTGTGCAATGTCATTAAATGGCTCGCCTTGAATGTTGGATCGCAAATAATCCATAAGAGGATGGAATGCCTAGTCCTTCAAATAGGTTAATGAAGTTCTGGAATCAATGAGAAATTCTCTATTGCCATTGAAATGAATGTTGAATGTGCCTTGGGGAATGGGTACTAGTTTTCCCAACATACTGATTCTAGTGATATTTGCATCTGCTACGCCATCGAACAACATTCTCCAAATGCTTTACATTATCATGGTACCAGTCAGCGAAACTCACAATGGAATCTCCTTGCCGTTTCTCCATTTCATGCATAGTCTAGCATACTCATTTAACGACGCCAAATTTTGGATGATTCTCATCCAAAACCTTACACAAAAACCCTCACAAATCTTGCATTCATATTTTCTTCTTTTGACTGAGCTTACCTCTATAAATTCGCTTAGGTCTTTGATGATCACACTGTTTCACACTATAGCACGTTGTTCAATCCAGGATACCATTGCGTATTCATTCACTGCGTCCATAATTCACATTTGTTTCTCTTTCTTAGCCTGCACACACATTTACTTGCTCCAGACTGGAATCACATATGATTCTACCCGACCATTAAGTCATTTATCACTCAGAAAGACTCATTCATTCATCAAAATTGATTCAACAGTAAATTATTACACAAAATCAAATTTTTTCTCTCACAGATCACTCAGCACGAAAAAGAAACAAAACACAATCACAATGAATTATCAATTTTCATTAATCAATAAATATATAGATATAAATAAAAACTTGTTTACACTCTGGGTTTGGCCCGATATACTATTACGTGGCCTTCCCTCTTCTACAGAACCTCTTTGTCTCTTGGCTCTCGCCTCTCTACTCTATCCTTGGCCTAATTTATTCCTTGTTTAAATTGGCCTCTCCTCTTTGTCCTGATTTTCATAATTTTAATTGGTCTATGCCTTCCTTTGAGGCTTACAATGAACTTATATTACAATTTCAGAGCTTATCCAGCCCTCACTCAACTCCTATAGACATGTAACCACTTATATTCTTAGAAAATCCTTCCTATCTCTAATTTATGACTAATCTAATCTCTTAAGAATAAAAAGAAAATATCCTCTCTAATATCCCATTTTTTCATGGATATTTTTGTAGAAGTCAACTAGAATATTCCATACCTATGCTTGCTAAGAATTAAAAATTTTACAAGGGATTTTTACAATATTTACAATTTGACCCCTCCTTGGGCTAGTGAAAAAACCATAGAGTCTGATGAATTAATTAAAATTTAACTTGAGAGCTAATGCTCCTACATCAAAATGTTGTTTCATTACATCAAAACATTATCATTGTGTTTCCAATGCATTGCAGGTGAATTCACCAACTCTGAATACTTGTCAACCATTAGTTTCTATGTGTGTGTCTTATGCATTATATTGACTCTAAGGGTATCACTAGACCGAATCTCTTATATCTCTATCTTTTCGTGTTTGTCACTCCAGTGTGATTATTCTCCTCTTTCTTCAATTTTTGCTTCTTACCATCAACATTGAGTTCCTTTTCTAAAAAAATAAAAATACGATGCAGAGTGTAGGCCATGAAAGATGATTAACACTAGAATATAAACAAAAATAGACTATAAAGTATTTATATGACATACACCTCACCATCGACAATGTCAAAGGCATTTTTCCCCATAAAATCAAGAAACTTGACCAAGTTTTCTTTAGTTGGAAGATAGTGGCCACTATGTGGCCAGATGACCTGTATAAACAAAGAAAACAAATTGTCACCATAGAAAATAACACCTTAGTATCTTAGTATTCAACCTTCAGGGAAAGCTTAGGCACAATCATGTCAAACAAGTTACATACTAAAAAGCTCAAGTTGTAAATAACTTGTGTAAATAAATAATCTGAGATGTGATGTTTAATCCTTGTCATTTTATTCACAACAAAATTTCATTCTCTAACGCATTAACTTGGTCAAGTATATAAACAACATGTGCTCAAATAACATCATGAAATTAAGCTTTTCTAATAGTCATGAAAATATTTTAACACAAAACAACTAAAAGGATTTCAATCAATAGAGTGCAATACTAATTTCATCTTCAAGGTTTGGTTGTTGTTTAAATTCATGATACAGAGTATTTTCAATTTTATAGTTAAAAGACAAAAAAAAAATCAAAATAAATGTTCAAAATACAACCAAATAATAAAGAGAAGATATTATGGAATGGATATTGCAATTATAAAAAAAAAATTTACATGTCCAACGATGTCTTGTCTGGCATTCCTAAAACATTTTCTTGCCCAAAATAACCAATGAGGTGAAAGAATCACAACATTAAAACCCATAGAAATCCCTACTAGAAACATTTCCAAATTCGATGGCTCAGGTTCTTGAAGGATCTCCAATAACAAACGAATCATATACAATTCATGCTCTACATTGTCTCCCCATCCTTTTCCAAATAAAATTTCCTATAACCTGCCCACACCAAAGTTGGGTAACAATCAACTAAAGGCATTGAAATTTTATTTTATCTTATATATATATATATAAAATTTGAATCTAAAAATATTTTAACAGAAAAAAACTATAATACAAATATTATCTTCAATTTTTGGATGTTGTTTAAATGGAAATGATACTAAGCATGTCCAATTTTATAGTTAAAAGACAAAACAAAATCAAAGTAAAAGTTCAAAATGATGTGAGTGCTCTCTTGAGATGACATTGAATTCACTATCTCATAGGGTTGCAAGGTGGCATCGGCATACTTAGTTGATTTCTTTACTTTACTTTGAGAGAGATCTCTCCTTTCATATATACCTTTCTCTACCATCTTTCTACCAAGTGAAATGGGAATTTTCACGCTATGAATGCCATTACCATGCAGTTTGGTCGTCTACAAACTACACCTATCACCAGTAAGGTTGTGATACCAAACTCTTTCTCTTGTTCTGCTGAGTGACCATGATTGTCTTCTTGCATTGCTTACAGTAGTAGCTTTAGTTGTACATCACCCAAAGTTGGGGGCTCCAGGTCTACATATATTATCTAAATTTGTCTTTTATGGCATTGTGGTCCTTAAATTTGGAGGCATTCCACCTAAAAAATTAGGTATTAAAGAAGGTTGCAAAGTATTTTTTTTCACTTTGAGAGAAGTTCCTTGTGGCATTACTGAATTTCTAGATGACATGATGCTACCTTTGTTCATAGTAGAAGGTTTTGGAGGAGGAACTGAATTATTCTGACTTAGTTTTAGCATGGAAGATTGAAACTATGGTTTTGATGACTGCATGGATGACCTTGGTGAGGAATTTGATGCAAAAAATACTGAATTTGAAGATGGGATAGAAGACCTTGAAGAAGCTGCAAAGTTTGGTGTTGTCACTAAAAGTTTCTTTGTTGTTGGCTTTGATCCAGACACAATTTACCTCGAAAAGGGGATTGAAGACCTTGAAGAAGCTTTAGATTTGGTTTTTCTCATTGAAGGTTTTTGTGTGGTTGTGCTTCTTAAACGATCATTACCATAGAACATCTTTGGTGTGTAGATTCTTGACCTTGATGAGGGGATGGAAGACCTTGAAGAGGCTACAAATTTTGGTGATGTCATTGATGCTTTATATGTTAATGTGTTTGTTAAAAATTTTATCCCAGAGGAGGGCATTATCCAACTTGAATTTGAAAGCACTCTCAGAGTTTTCAATGAAGGTTCTAATTGAATGTTAGGGAGTTGCACATTATAGAAAATCAATCTCATGTACTAAAAATTTCACAGACATCTCGAAAACAAAAACAACCTATTATATGTAAATTAAATCTACATAGAACCAATAATAAATATGGTAAAATTACCAATCTAAAATCTAAAATTACCAGTCCCTTCAATTAGTAAAGAAAAACAAGAATAAAGCACCCAAAGGACCAAAAATAAGAGTATGATAGAGAAAAATAATAGTATATCAGAAACTATAATTGCAAGGCATAAATTAATATCATATATTCCAATTGCAACACTGAAAGAAAATTCAAAATAACATAAAAGAAGAGACAACACTTCATTACAAAAGTAAACATTGTTAATGGAAAGATGCAACATGGATTGGAAGAATCATGTCTTTATCATTGAAATTTCATCAGATCATTTAACAGTTTCACCTTGACAATTTTAAATAAATTAATGGAAACCATTGACCTATATTGTACATTTTCTGGGATGGAAATCAATATGTATAAATCTTCACTTATTTTTAATTGGGTAGAGGAGGAATACATTAGAATGATCTTATATGTCTTCTCACTTTAGAGCTCAAATTTTCAAGAAGGATTTACTTATCCACGTTTCAAGAATCCCTAGAAGTGGTTGATAAAGAATATAGGGGAAAAAAAATAATTAGTGGTGTAATCAATGGATTTTTTTGGAGGTATATTGACATAATTAGAAAAAAATTATTTAAAGTTTTTTGTGGATGGGTAAGAGGAAGAAAGAGGGAATTCCACTTGTCAAATGCTAGTCCTTGTCTGAACCAAAGAAACTAGAGATTGGGATTTAAAATACATTCACTTCTTTGGAAAATTTATAGCTACCAAAAGTCCATGGAAGATTATTTCCAAATAGGGACTCTAGAGGTAGGTGATATACCAAAAGCACATTGAACACTTTAACATGGAAAAATGAGATAAGAAGGAAAATAAAACTATCGAAAATGGGTCTATAGTCTAGAAATAATTGGCACTGGCTTTCACTTTGGTAGGTGTATGGTTAGTATGGGGAGTTGGAAAAGGGGATTAGATCAAAATAGGGGCTAATCCATAGGTTTTATGTGGAGAATCCTATATATTACTATTGGATTTGATTGCTAATTTGCAATGTCAAGGAATTCATACCCTGGGTTAGGGAGCAGATGCAATATCTGCCTCAATGTTGTAGAAAATATGGAAGAAAGAAAAAGATTTTGGTTTGAAAATGAGGGAAATATGCCATTGGAAGGTATTTTTGGATAAACATAAGAAGATTCATATCAGACTATGAAAGGAAGATGTTCTGCTATACTCAAGAAATGCTTCCCTGGGGGGATATACAAAGAAAAGTATGTAGATACAACCTAGGAAGAGGATGCCTACAGGTGAAAGATTCCATGGAAGTATTATGCTCCTCTAAATTCAAAGGTTTATATGTCATTATTTATTTGGAACAAAACAATGAATTGGAAAATACTTCAAAAATGCATCAAGAATGGTCTAGGGTGGTGTACACTATGTAAGAAGGAAAGAGATCTAGTTGATCATTTATTAAAAATTCCAAATATGCAGGTAAGATATGGGAAGAGATGAATTAACTGAAAAATTGTAGGGAAGGGTGACAAGTGCAGACTATGGAGGAGGGTTTGAAGAACTGGACCCAAAATAAAGAATTTAAAGGTATTAGAGCTCTTCCTATTGTGGTATATTGGAGCACATTGTTAGCTTGAAATGTTTTTATATTTCAAGAGAGATACATTCCTCCATTTCAGTGTGAATCTAATATTAGGTCAATATTTGGAAGCATAAAAAGACAAAAAAAGATATAGAAACCGAGGATGCAGAAGAAACATGAATTTATAAATTGGAGTGACTTGTATGGTGCTAGACAAGAGAAACATGCTCTTTGTACTGCAGAAGGTACCTTATTTCTAAATTATTCTCTTCTCCTTAATTTCAATGCAAGATTGGATGTAGTACTAATAACTATGTTGAGTTGATGGTTCTAATAATCTTAATGAAACTGGAAACATGCATGGAGGTGAAAAATTTGCTGATTTTTGGTGATTATGATGTGGTTAAACACTAGATGAAGGGCCACTACAAAATTGGGAATATCAATTTGCACCTTATGCTAGCTTAGATGAAAAAAATGGAGACATTATTCTCGAGCATATCCTATCATTATTCTTGTATAAAACCTAACACACGAGTAGATGATTTATCAAAATGACTACTTCTTGGAGTGGAGGTCAAAGAAGGAATAAACTAGCTAGAAAGCTTGAAGATAATAGTTGGAGTTTGAATTTGTATACTAAGTGTTGAGTAGTAGGATGTTCAAATTATGGTTTACTAATTTCTATAATTGTTGAAATTTAAATAGGATTTTTATGAAAGACTTATGTATATGGACTGTAATGTATTTTTGAGAGTATAATAAATCATGTATATTGCTTTTGTTTTGAAAAAATTATTTTTTGTGAGACTAAATTAAGTGAAGTGTGGGTATAATTGTCAAAGAGTGCTAGTATGCCTCTGGGTTTTATGAATATGGTTATAACAATGTGAAAAAAAACATAATAAAAAAGGAAAGTGTGTGGGTAAGAGAGTTTGAAAATGAGAACATAGATAGATATACATACCAAGGTATTGTTAGGGGTGTCATAGTACTATCCATTAACACATGCTAGGAATATACCTTCGGTCAATCTTCTTGAACCCCAAATATCTATCTAAAAAATAAAAAAACACATCGTAAGAGAGAGATTCATTTCCATTTCAGAAATTCATCATTTTATTAGAAAAAAAATCATATTCATTTCAACAAGTACTACAGGCCTAGGGGTCCCATTAATGCTACATGTTTGTGTGTAAAGTTGTGACTAAAAAAATTTAGATGTACCTTTAAAAAAATGGCTTTTGGATCAAATAGAATGAAGCAACATGTAGATTATTGGTTGGTTCACTTAGATTCTTATACAACACCATAAGTCGTAGAGCCAAGTGCAGTAAGTTTTTCCACCTAGAGTCAGTCCAATAGTGATACCAAGACCAAGCATCATGAATAACATGGATAGTTGATCCAATCACCTTCATCAGTGAGTTTAAGATTCCGAGTCTTGAGATTGAAACTCATATTTATCAGTTCCATTTCCAGATCGAGATCGAGATGCACCAATAGTAGTGAGTTTCCCAATGGCTATGGATCTATAGTAGTTCCCTTTCCAGATCAAGATCGAGATGCACCAATAGCAGTTAGTTTCCCAATGGCTATGGATCCATGACCAGCATCCCCATCAGTTAGATACCCACTAGTAGTAGTATATCTAGTTCATTCTTTAGTTGGTTCTTTTTTTTATGGAATTTTTTGTGAAACCTATATTTTTGATTCTGTCAGTGGCATAGTAGATTGAGTCTATTGAGTAATTCAATAGAAATAGAAACACTGCTTAATATCCCTCCCACCCGTGGGGATTGGAGAAGAAGAAATCAACTTCAAAGTTGAATCACTCGACCAAGCACTAGAAACCCCACTAGTAGCACCCCACTTGTAGTGTCTATTCCAGATCGAGACCCAGACCTAAAGCCAGCTGTAGTCGCAGGAAAAGCATAGCTAGAGAAGTGGATCTAGTCGAAGGAACATCAGGTGTACCAACACCAGTTGTGGGAAAGGCATAGAAAGATGTTATAAAATATCCGGGCCATTAGAGGACCAACATAACCTATTTATTCATATGTTGAAATAGATATTCCGTTGACCTAGGTAGTTGATTCAGTTATTTCAGCCAATGATGATGCTTTTACCCAGTTCACTAGATGCTCTGCAACTACTGTTTCTTGATCCCAAAAAACTTAAAACCAACCCTTAATTTACTCCTATGTTCCAAAATTTTCCTCTGCACCACCCAATATACCTCTTTGGATTTTAGTAGTAACAGATAGATCCAATTTCTACGTGCAAGACCACAAGGTGGAACATTGTTCATTAAGGTTCCACCATCTGCTAACTCACTCAATATGAGTTAGAAATTGAAGTATGAGGTCTAATTCCTTGATGTGGAGCTCTATTAATTAATGGGTACTTGGTATAATGTGAATATATGCATGAAAAAATCACTCCTAGGGTGGGTGAATATAGTTTTCTTCACCGTGGTCTGAGAAGAAAGATGAGCATTTTTCCAACCGGAAAAATGCGAGAGGGGGGGTAGATCGATATTCTGACATAATCAAACTTTTTTACTTTTTCATGCTCTAAAACCCATACGCTACTTTTCTGAAGCCAACTGGCGTATACAGGCGGATATCCTTCATGAAACTCGTGTATACCCAGAGATCTAATTATGCCATTAGTTCTTCACTTACATAATTCCATCATTCATTTATTAGATGTTCTATAAACAGTAAACATGTGCGGTAAGAACAGAATAAACCATCACACAAAGCATCACACATGAACACCAGGATTTTTAGGTGGAAACCCAAGTCGGGAGAAAACCACCGCTGCAGTTGCTTAGCCTTCAATATTTTATTATAGAGAAAACATCTTACAACATATGTCCTGGCGCAGACTTGACCAGCACGCAGGCACCCACCTGCGCTCGTTTACCAGCCTCTCCTGGAAGGGAGCTACGACCCCCTGACTCGTTTACCAGCCTCTCCTGGAGGGGAGCTACGACCCCCCGATCTCGTTTACCAGCCTCACCTGGAAGGGAGCTACGACCCCCCGATCTCGTTTACCAGCCTCACCTGGAAGGGAGCTACAACCCCCTGACTGAAGGCTACAACCCTCAGCGCCACCTTGGACCACGTTTCATCAATTTTCACACTGGATCCAACAACTTCAATAGAACAACACTTGCAGGCCACGTTTCATCATATTTTCAGACTGGACCCTTTCCATACTTTTAAGCACAAACAAACATCACCAATAGATACTTATCAACACAGATCAGATAGCAGAAACACATCAGAACAGATCAGATATTTCATACCCTTTGCTTCAGCAAACCCTAGTTTGCATACATGCTTTCCTTTCTCTGAAGTCGCGTATATACGCGCTTCCTTCCATATAAACCAGCGTATACTTCAGTACAAATTACAAAGCTAATTTTATTGCGCATACGCGCTTTCTCTTCAGCGAAGCCGCGTATATACGCGCTTCCTCTTCGGCGAAGTAGCGTATAGATCTTCAACCATCATAGAGCAGCATACTTCTTCAGATCAGACATTTAGTTCAGACTTACCCTTTTACTTCAGACAGATGTTCGCCTAGATGTTTGCCTCTTCACAGATCTAAGCCTTCCATAAGCAGATCTAGTAGATACAAGTACATTTCAGATCTAGATCCCCTTCTTCATCATTGGTGCATCATACATTCAGATTTATCATTCAAGTGTAACCCTTTCCATTCAGATATACTTCAGAGAGAAGTATTCATTCAAGCTCAGACATCTTGCACCCACACTCATCATTTGCACAATGAATTTCTTCTCTTTATATAGGTTCTCCCTTTTTCAATACCATGAGCCCCTTTTTCAATACCATGAGCCAAAACAATACCATGAGCCCAATTTTCAATACCATGAGCCAAAACAATACCATGAGCCCAAAACTACATTACTTCCGATGGTATTCCTGGACGGGGTCATTTAGACGAATCATTACCCAATACAATGGGTCAATACCATGGTGGTTACCCCTGGTTTCCCACTTTATGAGCGCTTTTGCCCATACGCGACTTGGAACGTTGTTTCCCGCGTGCATACGCGACTTCCCTTAGACAGATCCGCGTATGCCTTGAGACATACTCTTTTCATCGTAGATCTAGCACATGCTGAATTCCTTTCTTCATTGCCTTCTGTACAAGACATATTCTATCAAGCACAACTTCATCCAGTAAGTTTCCATTATCTTCATCAAGTGGGTTGCCTTTCAAGGACAACACTCAACATCATATTGCTAACAAACATCATATCACATCAAATTTACATCATTTACCAAGTTCATTAGGTCAAGAGTAACTTCATCAGGTAGTTTGCCATCAAGGACAACACATGTCAACAGTCACATGTCTTCATCTTCATTCAGTGGGTTGCCATCAAGGACAACACTCTGCATCATATTTCCAACAATCTCCCCCTTTGGACTTGATGGCAACCACGATGGAGTTTGGTTACCACAACAGATAAGTACATTGACACCATGTCACTCTCCCAATTCTTTGACACCATTATCTGCATTCAAACACCATGTCACTCTCCCCCTTTGACATCAAGGGCAAAGGGCGGATCAAAACCAACGGATCAAAACCAACACACTCTCCCCCTTTGACATCAAGGGCAACGGGCGGATCAAAACCAACACACTCACCCCCTTTTCTCCTCATGTAGAAAAAGCGTTCTGCAGATCTGATGTATACTGAAGTGACCAAGCTCCCCCTGAGTTCATGCTGAATCATCAAACATATTTTCCAATGGAGTACATGACTCTATGACTTTCCTATCACCAATGACTCATACTTACATCAAACATCCAACCAAGTGGATTTACATAAGAGACTCAAGTACCCAACCAAGTGGGTTTACACATTTCAACTCAGCTACCCATCCAAGTGGGTTTACAAAATTTGACTCAGCTACCCAACCAAGTGGGTTTACAAATTTGACAAGTCCTTACATGACTGAATATTACAAATTTACACTATGGGTCTCAACAAGCCCTTTTCATCAAAAATATGACCATCTATGACCAACACCAGAAAGACCTCAAGAGAGATCATATATCAGAACCACCATAATGCCAACACTGCATTATAATCAGCAACGCTAATGCTCCCCCTGAATCTGTGCATCCAAGCATCCTTTTCATATGACTAAGGCTCCCCCTTAGTTTGTGCATCCTGAACAATTTCACCAACAAATCATCAAGGCATCTTTATCAAAACACCAGAGATCGAAACAATATTTTAAGAAC
>JAXQQM020081883.1:0-18550 GCA_034641835.2 Pinus albicaulis | reverse complement strand
TTGACTCAAAACACGTACATACCTCCAAGAAATGTCTTTTGAATGTATGTCCAAGAAATGTTTTACAACTTTTGCCAAAATCACTCCGCCTCTAAGAAATGTCTTCCAAAAAAATTCTTTAAACCCAAAATTGTAAAATCAACCAAGAAATGCTCTTAAACCCAAACTTTGAAGAAATTTTTTTGAACCCAAACCAAGATCCTTGTGAAATGAGAAGAAGTGTGCGAAATGTGCAAAAATTGTGAATCACTTTGCGGCAATTTATATTGACGCGAAATGCGTTTTAGTAGGGGGCTCCGCAAAAGTTTCCGGCCAACAGAGAGTTATACAAGAGTTCGGCCGAACTGTTGATCAAAATTTCGGCCGAACTATTAAGACGTTAGATTTAACGAGCCTTTGGCGGAAAACATAGTTCGGCTGAACTTTGACTAAAAATTCGGCCGAACTAACGCGTCACCAATTACGCAAAAACCAGGCTCTGAATACGGTTCTGCAACTTTGGACTGGTTAAACTCCATGAAAGGTTCTTAATTAACTGTCAGAACCAAGACAACCATTTTCAGAATTGAATCTACTTTCAGGAAATATAACTTTTATGGAATTTCATAAACGTTTATTAATTTTAATTATTTTTCTAATAAAATGGGTGCAAACAATTTCTGAGGGTCATTGTGATTCAGTGAAATCAAAATTTTGTATCTCCAAAAATACATTGTAAAAAAAATTGAAAAAATTATGGGGCATTACATTGGTCCGTCGTCTCTAATGGGTAGCTTTTAGATTTTTAGTTTATAACTTATATGTTAAGAAATTTCTTGCGACGCGAAACATATCCAAAATATGCAGTTTTTCATATTGGACCAGTTCAAAAAATTCTAGTAATTATGATATGCATCCATTGGCTTTGTAAATATGATGAAAACAAAGTAGACTCTGTCTAGATTGTTGTAACACATTTTGTTTTTTCAAAAACACAAATTTTCAATGAATACAGCATTGCAACATAACATGACTTCTTATGAATCCTTTGATTGTTAAGAAACACACACTCAAAGAAACTCTAAGTTGACATATCAAATCTGCATAAAAAAATTTCAAAAAATAAGTAATAGAAAGCTAACAAAATTTCTCACAACTTTTATTTTTATTGCAAAATGAAATTCTACACAGAAAAATTGTTATAGTTTGCAGAAAGTTGAAGAACCGAAAAAAATTAAATTTTTTTTTTTCACAAAAAAGAACAAAAAGTGTAGCGAAGGCTTCACATTTTCTTACACAAGAGTTTTGTAATTGAGTTATTGTCCAATTTTTTGAAGGAAATTTTTTGAAATTCATACCCTATTATCATGGGAAATCGAAGAACTTGTGCGAGAAAATATGATCGAAAAAGAGACCCTGAGACACGTAGAGAAGAGACTAGACAATCTCGCAAAAGAAAGTTAAAAGCCCTCTCAAATATTGAAGAGGAAAATCAACCTCAAGCAGAAATTGAAGCAGGTATGTAAATGTAAATATTATGATCTATTGATATATATTTAAAAATTTCCTAATGTAAAATGTGAAGCTTAATTTTTATTTGATGAACTAGTTTGAAAAATATTTTGTTTAATGTAAACAGACAGAGATATTCCTCAAAATATTGAAGAAGAAAATCAACCTCAAGCAGAAATTGAAGCCGGTATGTAAATGTAAATATTATTATCTATTGATATATTTTTAAAATTTTCTCAATGTAAAATGTGAAGCTTAATTTTTATTTGATGAACTAGTTTGAAAAATATTTTGTTTAATGTAAACAGACAAAGATATTCCTCAAAATATTGAAGAAGAAAATCAACCTCAAGCAGAAATTGAAGCAAGTATGTAAATGTAAATATTATGATCTATTGATATATTTTTAAAGTTTTCCCAATGTAGAATGTGAAGCTTAATTTTTATTTGATAAACTAGTTTGAAAAATATTTTGTTTAATGTAAACAAACAGAGATACTCCTCAAAATATTGAAGAAGAAAATCAACCTCAAGCAGAAATTGAATCGGGTATGTAAATGTAAATATTATGATCTATTGATATATTTAAAATTTTCCTAATATTTATTGACATATTTATTAATTTAGTGATTTATTGAATATGTACTATTTTTTTGAATATGTACAGATGAAATCACTATCGATAATGAGATGTTAGAAAATTTTGACACTCACACATATGGAGATAAAAAAACCTAACCATGTTATATGATATCTTGTCAACTGCATTTTTGAAAATTATTTCTTAAATGAACGAGTGACAGTTCAGGCTCAAATGTTGAAAGGTCTCCTATCATCAAGGAAATTAAAAGAAGCGACAACACTATTGGGTATTCGAAAATCAACCAAAGATAAAAAAATAAAGGAAGAGGTGATAAAAAATATGAGTAGTGCTATAAAGTCAATTAAGAAATCTAGAGATAAAGATGTTTCAAATGTACGTAGAGGAATACAGATGGCAATGGTTTCACCAAGTACTCAAGAGAATCGTTTGATAACATCTATGGCACGAGCACTGGGAACCTCGCGAAAAACTCTGCACAAACATCGAAAATTTCAACTACAAATAGATGTAAATGATGAACTCGCTTGTTGGAGAGCTATTTGTAGGCAACCATACAAAGATAGACTTGGAGAAAATGTTAAAAAAATAATATATGAATATTGGAAAAACAATTCGCGTGTTTCACCAACTGCAAGACATGTGATGCAAAGAAGAATAGCACGAAATCAGTACGAAGAACATGAAAAACATCTCTTGGAAACCACTCAAATAGATTTATTCAACAAGTTCAAAGAAGAGAATCGTCAAATTCATGTTTCACTTAGTGCTTTTGTTCAACAAAAACCATGGTATGTAAAACCTATCACCGTACGCGACACTTGTTGTTGCCGTTATCATGTGGAATTTGAGTTATATTATGACACATTCCTTGATTTCGGTAGAACATTATGAAAGGATTCACCTCCTCCTTCCACTATCCGTGAATTCATATCTCAAATTCTATGTGAAAGAGAAAGCGATGAACTATTTTACAAAAAGAAATGTGTTGGTGGTAAAAAATGCGATGATTGTGGAAATTTGACTAAATTTCAAAGCAAATATCGTATTGATATAAATGATCAATCATTGTCCAACATGAAAGTGAAATGGAAGAGATATGAATATATCGGTTCATCGATTCAAGGTGCAAATAGTGTTAAAAGAATCGAATTACGAGAAGACGAAATTTTTCTGATAGACTTTTTGAGAAAGTTTGAGGCGGAAATTTACAAATACACCAAGCATTCCCATAGAGCTCAATGGCAAGACTTGCAATTCAAAAAATCTCGTGAAGTTTTTCCACCAGGGACCATTTTGTCAGTGATTGATTTTGCAGAAAACTACACATTTGTTCCACAAAAAAAAATTCAGAGTGAATACTATCATTCTGACCAAGTCTCCATGCTTGTCCATATTCTATATAGACATGTTGAACAAAATGTCGATCATATAGAAAGCACGAGTGAAAATCGACATATCATTAAAGAATATCACTTTTATATCAGTGACGATCGTACACATGATACATGTTTTGTACAACATTGTTTTGGAAAAATTTATGATTCATTGAAAAATCATGGAATAACATTAAATGAACATTGGATATGGTCAGACGGATGCGCAGGTCAATTCAAATCTACACGATCATTCTTTTGGTTGTGTTGTCTTCATAAGAAAACCTGCATTAAACATTGTTGGAATTTCTTTGAGACTAGCCATGGAAAAGGAGAACATGACGGTGCAGGAGCATGCATAAAATGAGTACTTCGAAGATATCAAATGAACCACTCTGCACGCCGACTTGTGAACGCTGAAGAAGTTTTTCAATGGTGCATCGCTGCTCTAAGCCATGAGAAAAACCCATCAAGAGAAGTGTGAAGGTACATTCAATTTAATTTATATTGGAAATCTAATTTTAAACATTATACATTTATCATGCAATGATTATTTTTAATTGTATTTTGATATCATATTTAGAAATTATTTTTCTAATTTTCCATATAAAGGTTTTTCTGGCATATTGGAATCGGAGACGTAAATAGATCAATTGGAAATGACGTTGAAACAATAAAAGGGACTCGAAAATTGCATTCAATTCAAACAAAGTTGTCCACAAATGTGTTTGCATTGGATAAAAAAAAATATTCTTGTTTTTGTGATGTTTGCATAGACAACACAAAATCCAATGACGTTTGTGAAAACAAAATGTATGTGAATGATTGGAAACATACAGAGCTAAATACAAAGGGCAAAATGTCTGTTGCAATGTTTGAAGAAATGCAATTAGAGGAAACTACAATATCATTCGATGGTGATCGAGTTTCTGATCTTGTTAGAGAAGGTAACATTTGAATTACTTTCTAATGATTTAAAGATCTAGAAATAAATTTAAATATGCATAATTAAATGTTAAATTTATTTTATTGTGTAGGAGATGTTTTTGTTGTAATTGCACCTATTGACAACGACGAAAATGTGAAGTATTATTTGATGCGTTGCACTGAACGAAAAATGAAATTATTACAAGACTATAATGATCACGGATTTCAGTATGACAGAGGGTCTATTATATTGAAAGGTTATTTTTTCAGACAAACTCATCAAAGTGGAGACTTTGTTTACTTTGAAGACTATGAACCTGATTCCATAAGTTTTCAATATAGTCACTTGGTGTGTGCAGCACACATAAAGTTGATAAAAGTTCAATCAAAGAAAAAATCGAAAATTAAGAAATGGAAAATGTCAAAATCCGATCATGAACGGATTATTGAAGATGGAATTCCATTAGAATTTTTTTGAGTGAAGTGTCAAACAATTTATTATCTTTGGATTAAATATGTTTTAGAACTTCCAGTACTCAACTAAAAATTGAGCTGCTTATGTTATTTGTGGTTTGCACATGTTACAAATTGTTTGGGTACAAGCACGTGCTCTAGTATCAATTGAAAGTAGTTTTTCTATACATGTGCATTGATGAAAAATGTTATATGTATTGGATATATATATATATATATATATATATATATATTCTAGAATGAAATTAACTTTTCTTGTATATTAATTGTTCTTGTATATGTTTTCCGACCGTATGGTACAAATTATTTCACTTTATTTTGTAAGGTCAGATTCGGTCCCCATATGGCCTAGCCTCCAAGGGACGAGATAACAAGTGGTTGTCCCCACTTGCTCGAATCTCAGCTTTTAAGTACAATTTTACTGTTTATGGCAGGCATCTTACATGATGTCCTAGCCAAGGATAGATTCTCTTTGTTTCAAGTTTTCGGTAAAAGTTGTCACCGAATGACCTACTAGGATATTATAAATACTAGCTTTGTAAGATCATTTGGCATTCGGAAAAATTTGAAAGTCTTAGACTGTCAATAAATTTAAAGTATCATTCACCCTAGGGAGTGTAAAATATTCAATGTAGGTTGGTGACGATGCTCACTCCTAGCTTGAAGCAACTCCAATGACCAATTCTTTAATGAATTCCAATGCACTAGACCAAATTTGGTGACCTACTTGGTTTTTCACCCAAGAAATTCCAAGGTACTCTTCTTACCTTTGGCCCCCAAAGCTACAATGGAGTTATAGGAAGGTGAAGAAATTTTTTTTCACTGATAGGAATTTGGTCACATCCCTAATCTCCCCTTATCAAAAAGTTCCTATCTACTACATTATCCAGCATGTACTCAAGATCACTATTTTGTAATTAGAATATCACAATATCATAAGTTCTCACAAAAATACATGGAATGCCATTACGACACTCATCTAACAATGGGGAGCTCAAAACCTAGAAAGTTCCTCATCCCCTTAATAATAATGTGTTTAATTTAGTCTTTTAGGTGAGGATTAGGTGTGAATCTTGTTTTCACATACAAAAATAATTAATTGTTTAATTCCATAAATTTGATTATTCACCAAAATACATGTCATATCCACTATTTGTATCTCCTACAAATTCCCATTATTTTATTAAAATATATGATTTTATCTCACCCAACTATCACATGTTCCTAAATTTACTCCTAATTGTTCCCTATGCCCTAAATCTACTCCTAATTGTTCCCTATGCTACTTTTCCCTTACTTATTTTTAGAAAGTTATTTTCCTAGATCCATCATAACTATGGATCTATCAAGCGCCGAGAGGGATCAAATATCTAGAGGTGCAAACCTCTTTTTTGAGTGCAAAAATTGAGGAAAGGTTTGCACCTCGAGAGATTTGATCCCTCTCGGCGCTTGATAGATCCGTAGTTAAGATGGATCTAAGTTGGTTTCAGTCGTGTGCAACCAAGGAAAAACTATCGATAATATGAGGAACATATGATTAATTTTATCAATAATATGTAAATACATCTAATATTAATATAACCATTTTAAATATGCTAAATATGTTTGAGATTTATCAAGTCATTTTAATTTTGAATTTTCTTAGTTACCTCAATTTGTTGAGATGATAAATATTGTAGAATAACTTTAATAATGGAAAATGATCAAATAAAATTTTTGAATGCAAAGTGACAATGTAATAATATTGAATGATAGAATGTGAATAATTAGAATGTAATCAATTACAAATAGCATTTATTGTGATCTATCTTAAACTATTTTCTTCTTCTATTCTTATTGTCACCCTTATTAGTTTTGTCATCTTTCCGTATCGATTATATTAAAAAGAAAGTAAAAATCATAAATCATAAACCATTTAAATATTTAGCTCGAACTCTTGTAGTAAACACCATACCTCAAGTATCTCTTGCTCTCCAATATTATTAGGTTTAAATATTATAACACAAAAATCGTTCTACATTGTCAATAATTTTTTGCGCTTACACTGAAATCAATGAACACTATTAATCCAATGACTTTACAAGTAATGTACTATCATACATGCAATTATATCAAATTAGAAATCAACATATACAATGAAATCAATGGGGATTGTCTTGTTACAAGTAACATAATTTCAATTTACCATATGTGCAAATGTAGGTTGAAACCATCCAAAACTTTAAGTTTTAGATTGAAACCATCCAAAACTTTAAGTTTTAAAACCCTTTTGATTATATATTGTGCAACATTAAAACATTAAACATTTAAAGTTCATTAAATATCACATGCAAAATGTAGACTGAAACCATCCAAAACTTGAGTTTTAAAAACTTCACATGCCATGCCAGTTATAATTCAACTATCCAACAAAAACATTTAACATTAAATATCACATGCCAAATTTAGTTCAAATGAAAAAATTACTTCACATTCACATGCCAAAAGTACTAAAACCATCCAAAAATTAAATACAACAAATTATATAATAACAATTTAATAAAATATGTCCAAAAATTGTAAATCTCACAAGTATCAAACTGTATCAAGTTTAACAAATTTTAAAACCATCTAAATTTTGAAATCAAATCTATTGTAAATCATGTCCATCAAATGGAGGATCTAGCGTCTGGGTCTCAGCCCGTGCCCTATCCTGTGAATAGGAAACCTACATACACAATGCACATGTACTTGAACATTAAAATTTGAAGTTTTAAAAATGAATGAGAATATATATATCTAGAACTTCATGTAAAAAACAAAATATAACAAAAGAATCATGCAATACCTCGTAAGGTTCCCTCTCCATTTGATGAACAGGTTCTCCCATAGGAACATCTGCAGTGGTAAACTGTACAATATACATGTACAGTTAAATATATATATATAATTTATATAAATTAAAAAATTTCAAATGAAAATGCATGTGTACATAAATAAACTTATTTTCAATAATATTAGAAAAAGGAACTAAAGACAACTTGTTCAAATGCTGTGGATGTTCCTATCTCCGTCGCTAGAGTCCCCGGATTAAAGAAATCTTCTATAGGAACCTAAATTCAAAAAATTTTAAATAACTCAATATATATATATATATATATATATATATCTCAATTTTTAATGGAACTTTTTGAGGTAGAATATATATATATATATATATATATATATCTCAATTTTTAATGGAACTTTTTGAAGTAGAATATATATATATATATATATATATATAACTTTTAAACATAAATTTTAAACTTGTGAAAAATTGTCCATACTTGTGGCTCATCTCCCAATGAAGTAGAAGGTACATCTCCTAAGGAAGAAGAAGGTACCACCATCCCAAAAACATCAGACGGAATCGGTACCTGTTAAAACATTTTATCAAATTATATAGATACATACATGTACATGTGTGGCAACAATTATTTATTTTAGAGTCACTTAAAAAACACTAACATGTGCCAACATATCATGATGGTCAGACCCATCTGCATCGTTTGAACCGGAGGTCCCGAACGTAATATTAACATTTTCATCACGCATCATGCCTGAGAACTGCAAATGGTGTTTTAACATATAATCATACATTTTTGTTAGATTAATGTACTCATACAAATAAATGTATACATGTACATACACATGTATTTATTACAAATTGTACACATGTATATGTAAAAATAATTTCAAACCCTAAGGTCACTAACACATACCGTTCCGGTTCCCTCTTCCTCATGAAAAATTAGGTCTTGCAGACCATTGCGACAATTTATTGCATATGTTCAGAGATCTTCAACATTCATGTTGTAAATCTCCTCATCTGTACGATAAACAAAATTGGCACGTGCATTTTCATGTGCTCTTTGTCGATTTAAACAAAGATCGACTCCACTCAATCCGCTATGAACATTGTCGATCATAACATCTCTTGCTTCTCGACTTATTTGAGAAGTCGCATCCATCTCTAATCGCAGAGTTTCGACTCGAAACGGTCGACTCACCAATGGCGGCTCAGGGCAAGGAAACTCCACATCTCGCTTAGCGCCCTTACATTGATATAATCGACCTCTCCCCGGGCCAAAAAATTCTGAAGGAAGGTCATTGTAGTCAGGTTTCATACCCAAAAAAAATTCTTCATAAAACATTTGTGCAAATTAAACAGGAACCTCATCGTTCCATGGAAGCCTTCCAAAGGTCGCAAGATGTCGATCATACAAATAACCAGCTTTGTCTGGGTGCTTGAAATACTGCACCTTCAACATTTTTCTTTTTGGCCCTTCCTTATAATTAAACATTGACTTGGCCTCTACTCTTGTAACTTTTTGTTTTATGTCCTGCCATTTATCGGGACCTATCACTGTTTCTTTTCTCTTTCTCATCAGTTCTACAAACGAATCAGTCGTTGGCCCCAAATTTCTATACACCTTTACCATTTCACCCAATGAATGTGTAACTATTTCAAGGCTTTGTCTACTCTCAGCAGGTAGAGACAAAGCCATGAGATCTCTTTTCAATTTTGCATGAAGGCTTTCACACCTTTGTAAGGTGCATTCCGCCAAGTTGGTTTCCCATGGTATATCAGTAATCTCAACCGGATAAGTTGTGCTAGGTTGACAACCTTCTTCTTGAATGTAGCAAGCTGCCCTGTGTCTATTTTGACCACTAGCTCGAACATTTTCGACCTCTGCATCAATATATATAAAACTTCGTATATTAGAAAAAACACGTGTAAAAAAAGTTGTACAAATTTAATGAAAAAATATTGAAATTGATGGCAACCTTGATGTTGTTGGTTAACATCTTCTCCAACATGACCCTGCTGAGAACCAGATCCAGAATGACGCTACTGAGAACTAGACCCACAATGACCCTGTTGAGAACCAGCAGCCGTTGATTGGCCTTCGGGGGAATAAATATCACCCCCTTCCCGCAACTTGCTACCACTCATACCTCGACCGGTTGAACCTTGGCCACGCTCCATGGATGGAGTAGAAACCCTTCTCCTCTTGCCTCCTAAAAATTAAAAGATGAAACTTATTAACAACTAATTTCACTCACAAAGTTAATAAAAAAATCAATTCCATATGTACACACATGTATGGAGATTTAAGATTATATTTAAATACCGTGAACATCCTCCGATCCCTGAACCTCCATATGGGATTTGACTGACCTTCGTCTTTCATCCTCCATGATATATATCTATTGGTCGAAATTTACACAAAATAGATTTCAAAAAATCAGTTTGTAATTTAGTGTACACAAATTATGTAGAACACAACTTTCAAAGAAATAATTGATCATGTGTGAAACTAAATTTAATCGAAAAAGATATTATAAAAATGATAAGTTCACCAAATTGCGCTTTACATGGTGGGAGCACACTTGGTATAAAATTTACTACTTATACACTTTAGTTTGTGGAAGAAATGACACATGTACATAGTTTACCTTAAATTTGTTGTGTTTTACAGATATTAAAATGAAGAACTTCTATTTAGATCCATTCCAGAGATTGACTGTAGGGGCATTTACTAGATATGTCACCTTTCATAAAATATGAGATCCAGAGGCTACCTGGCCCTTTATAGACTCTACCTATAGAACTTGTAGAAGTAAACACTAGAGGAATTAACAATATCAAAGAATTTTTTCATGCTCAGACATGGGAATGTGTCTCTTTCCCTACGCAAAAAAATAGTTCAAGGTAGTTAATCTTCATAGACATGTCATAAAGCAAGTCAATGTGATCATCCCCAACTTACTTTTTATGAAATTAGGCTTGGAATCCTCTACAACCTGGTGGATGGAGTTGAATGGGAACTAGGTTGAAAGGCCTTTACAAAATACATGTTAGTGAATAACACTTACTAGGTTATGCCAACAAATAAAGTGGGAGAAATGTTTTCTCCTCAAGGTTGTCCAATTGGGTGTGTAATACCAACTTCACCCATTTCCTCATAGGTTTCTCTCTTAGGTTACAAATGTCTTCCACCTTATTAGTTATATATTTTTCAATTTCCCGAGGATTCCTTTATTTTTTTCTCCTACCATCTCCCTCTCTCACTCCCCAAATTATTGTCATCAAACATGCCCCATTGAGGATCTAGAGCAATGTTTGCACCATACTTAGAACTATCATTGTTGCTAATTGAAATTGGAGTCATGTATACTAGATTGCTTGCTTAAGTGGCTCTTAATTGGAAAATATCCTAAGATGAGTTTGACATGATGGTCATATGAGGTTGGAAGCTACTTAGCGTAATTTTCCTTAAATCTTCAAAAAAACCGAGCAAAAATGTCATTTTCGATCATTTTTTATTAGCTTCTGCATACAACAAATGTTATCACAATTGCAACACAATCATGTTCCATGAGCATGAATTATGAATGTCACAAGCCAAATGGCAAGGAAATTTGCATTCATTTAGGCAAAATAAGGCTATGACATTAAGGTCCATGCTAGAAAAAATTATGCAAATAAAGTTGCTAAGTCTTGATACTTACCATGTGTTTCAAAGCCATAACGAAGGTTGGCTTTGAGAGTGTCCTCTCAAAGCCCTGTCTTGAGATGAAATTTAATTCAATGTCTCTTAAAGTTGCAAGGTGGAATTGATAGAACTATTTGATTTCTTTACCATAAATGGATATCTCCTTTCATCTATACCTTTCTCTACCATCTTATTTCCAAGTGAAATGGGAATTTTCACATTTTGAATTGGCTAGCTCCATTTCAAGATATTATGGTTATCCAAGAGGGGATATAAAAAATGAAAAGAAGGATGTTGTTGTAGGTTATCCAAGTTGGACATAGAACCAGTGGAGAAACCTAAGGAAAAACTATGTTTCCAAGTCGAACCTTTGTAGAGGTTCCAGTACCTGAGAGTAAAATCCAGTTTGGGGCTGTTAAATTCTAACTGTACTGGTAATTGTGCTAGGGGGGAGAAATAGGATGTAATTTCCTCTTCTCACGGTTGGGAGTCTTGTTTTTCATGTGGATTCAACCAAACATATTGTACATATTAAATGAGGACATAATTATTACACATTTTTAATTTACATTCAAATGCTATTGCTTCTTTTATTTATCTCCTATAGCTTAATGTTTTATGCTAGATATATAATTTAAGTTGAAGGCCCATGAGATAAATATGACTTCTATGTGACATTTGTATTGAATCATCTATTTGTTGTGTTATATGAACATAATTGGTACACATATCTAATTTACATTACTAATATGTCATGCTTCTTTAATTTATCTTTTATAGATGACTGGAGCATCCCTTTTTAATCTATCCCTTTTGACTTCGGATATGTGGGCAATATTCATCTACATATTTTTCTATCATAAAGTAGTGAGTAAAATTGTATTCCATTTGTGTCAATGTTAAGGTTAAGCACATGGATTAAAGTTTTATATATTAGATGAGGAGGATATGTATTACATATGGTCTTGAATGAGCTTTTGGACTCTTTAGATATATATCTAAAGAGTCCAAATGCTCATTCAAGACCATATGTAATCCTCATCTAACTTAGCCAGGGATTTGCAATACTATATTTGAGTTGGCTAGATCCATTTCAAGATATTATGGTTATCCAAGAGGGGATATAAAAAATGAAAAGAAGGATGTTGTTGTAGGTTATCCAAGTCGGACATAGAACCGGTGGAGAAACCTAAGGAAAACCTATGTTTCCAGGTCGAACCTTTGTAGAGGTTCCAGTACCTGAGAGTAAAATCCAGTTTGGGGCTGTTAAATTCTAACTGTTCTGGTAATTGTGCTAGGGGGGAGAAATAGGATGTAATTTCCTCTTCTCACGGTTGGGAGTCTTGTTTTTCATGTGGATTCAACCAAACATATTGTACATATTAAATGAGGACATAATTATTACACATTTTTAATTTACATTCAAATGCTTCTTTGATTTATCTCCTATAGATTAATGTATTATGCTAGATATATAATTTAAGTTGAAGGCCCATGAGATAAATATGACTTCTATGTGACATTTGTATTGAATCATCTATTTGTTGTGTTATATGAACATAATTGGTACGCATATCTAATTTACATTACTAATATGTCATGCTTCTTTAATTTATCTTTTATAGATGACTGGAGCATCCCTTTTTAATCTATCCCTTTTGACTTCGGATATGTGGGCAATATTCATCTGCATATTTTTCTATCATAAAGGAGTGAGTAAAATTGTATTCCATTTGTGTCAATGTTAAGGTTAAGCACATGGATTAAAGTTTTATATATTAGATGAGGAGGCTATGTATTACATATGGTCTTGAATGAGCTTTTGGACTCTTTAGATATATATCTAAAGAGTCCAAATGCTCATTCAGGACCATATGTAATCCTCATCTAACTTAGCCAGGGATTTGCAATACTATATTTGAGTTGGCTAGCTCCATTTCAAGATATTATGGTTATCCAAGAGGGGATATAAAAAAATGAAAAGAAGGATATTGAACTGTAGGTTATCCAAGTTGGACATAGAACCAGTGGAGAAACCTAAGGAAAAACTATGTTTCCAGGTCAAACCTTTGTAGAGGTTCCAGTACCTGAGAGTAAAATCCAGTTTGGGGCTGTTAAATTCTAACTATACTGGTAATTGTGCTAGGGGGGAGAAATAGGATGTAATTTCCTCTTCTCACAGTTGGGAGTCTTGTTTTTCATGTGGATTCAACCAAACATATTGTACATATTAAATGAGGACATAATTATTACACATGTTTAATTTACATGAACAAATGCTTCTTTTATTTATCTCCTATAGCTTAATGTATTATGCTAGATATATAATTTAAATTGAAGGCCCATGAGATAAATATGACTTCTATGTGACATTTGTATTGAATCATCTATTTTTTGTGTTATATGAACATAATTGGTACGCATATCTAATTTACATTGCTTTAATATGTCATGCTTCTTTAATTTATCTTTTATAGATGACCGAAGCATCCCTTTTGACTTCGGATATGTGGGGAATATTCATTTGCATATTTTTCTATCATAAAGCAGTGAGTAAAATTGTATTCCATTTGTGTCAATGTTAAGGTTAAGCACATGGATTAAAGTTTTATATATTAGATAAGGAGGCTATGTATTACATATGGTCTTGAATGAGCTTTTGGACTCTTTAGATATATATCTAAAGAGTCCAAATGCTCATTCAAGACCATATGTAATCCTCATCTAACTTAGCGAGGGATTTGCAATACTATATTTGAGTTGGCTAGCTCCATTTCAAGATATTATGGTTATCCAAGAGGGGATATAAAAAATGAAAAGAAGGATGTTGTTGTAGGTTATCCAAGTTGGACATAGAACTAGTGGAGAAACCTAAGGAAAAACTATGTTTCCATGTCGAACCTTTGTAGAGGTTCTAGTACCTGAGAGTAAAATCCAGTTTGGGGCTGTTAAATTCTAACTGTACTGGTAATTGTGCTAGGGGGGAGAAATAGGATGTAATTTCCTCTTCTCACAGTTAGGAGTCTTGTTTTTCATGTGGATTCAACCAAACATATTGTACATATTAAATGAGGACATAATTATTACACATGTTTAATTTACATGAACAAATGCTTCTTTGATTTATCTCCTATAACTTAATGTATTATGCTAGATATATAATTTAAGTTGAAGGCCCATGAGATAAATGACTTCTATGTGACATTTGTATTGAATCATCTATTTGTTGTTTTATATGAACTTAATTGGTATGCATATCTAATTTACATTACTAATATGTCATTCTTCTTTAATTTATATTTTATAGATGACCGGAGCATCCCTTTTTAATCTATCCCTTTTGACTTCGGATATGTGGGCAATATTCATCTGCATATTTTTCTATCATAAAGCAGTGAGTAAAATTGTATTCCATTTGTGTCAATGTTAAGGTTAAGCACATGGATTAAAGTTTTATATATTATATGAGTACGCTATGTATTACATATGGTCTTTAATGAGCTTTTAGACTCTTTAGATATATATCTAAAGAGTCCAAATGCTCATTCAAGACCATATGTAATCCTCATCTAACTTAGCCAGGGATTTGCAATACTATATTTGAGTTGGCTAGCTCCATTTCAAGATATTATGGTTATCCAAGGGGGGATATAAAAAATGAAAAGAAGGATGTTGTTGTAGGTTATCCAAGTTGGACATAGAACCAGTGGAGAAACCTAAGGAAAAACTATGTTTCCAGGTCGAACCTTTGTAGAGGTTCCAGTACCTGAGAGTAAAATCTAGTTTGGGGTTGTTAAATTCTAACTGTACTGGTAATTGTGCTAGGGGGGAGAAATAGGATGTAATTTCCTCTTCTCACAGTTGGGAGTCTTGTTTTTCATGGATTCAACCAAACATTGTACATATTAAATGAGGACATAATTATTACACATGTTTAATTTACATTTAAATGCTTCTTTGATTTATCTCCTATAGCTTAATGTAATGCTAGATATATAATTTAAGTTGAAGGCCCATGAGATAAATATGACTTCTATGTGACATTTGTATTGAATCATCTATTTGTTGTGTTATATGAACATAATTGGTATGCATATCTAATTTACATTACTAATATGTCATGCTTCTTTAATTTATCTTTTATAGATGACCGGAGCATCCCTTTTTAATCTATCCCTTTTGACTTCGGATATGTGGGAAATATTCATCTGCATATTTTTCTATCATAAAGCAGTGAGTAAAATTATATTCCATTTGTGTCAATGTTAAGGTTAAGCACATGGATTAAAGTTTTATATATTAGATGAGGAGGCTATGTATTACATATGGTCTTGAATGAGCTTTTGGACTCTTTAGACATATATCTAAAGAGTCCAAATGCTCATTCAAGACCATATGTAATCCTCATCTAACTTAGCCAGGGATTTGCAATACTATATTTGAGTTGGATAGCTCCATTTCAAGATATTATGGTTATCCAAGAGGGGATATAAAAAATGAAAAGAAGGATATTGAATTGTAGGTTATCCAAGTTGGACATAGAACGAGTGGAGAAACATAAGGAAAAAATATGTTTCCAAGTCAAACCTTTGTAGAGGTTCCAGTACCTGAGAGTAAAATCCAGTTTGGGGCTGTTAAATTCTAACTGTACTGGTAATTGTGCTAGGGGGAGAAATAGGATGTAATTTCCTCTTCTCATGGTTGGGAGTCTTGTTTTTCATGTGGATTCAACCAAACATATTGTACATATTAAATGAGGACATAATTATTACACATGTTTAATTTACATTCAAATGCTTCTTTGATTTATCTCCTATAGCTTAATGTATTATGCTAGATATATAATTTAAGTTGAAGGCCCATGAGATAAATATGACTTCTATGTGAAATTTTTATTGAATCATCTATTTGTTGTGTTATATGAACATAATTAGTACGCATATCTAATTTACATTACTTTAATATGTCATGCTTCTTTAATTTATCTTTTATAGATGACCGGAGCATCCCTTTTTAATCTATCCCTTTTGACTTCGGATATGTGGGCAATATTCATCTGCATATTTTTCTATCATAAAGCAGTGAGTAAAATTGTATTCCATTTTTGTCAATGTTAAGGTTAAGCACATGGATTAAAGTTTTATATATTAGATGAGGAGGCTATGTATTACATATGGCCTTGAATGAGCTTTTGGACTCTTTAGATATATATCTAAAGATTCCAAATGCTCATTCAAGACCATATGTAATCCTCATCTAACTTAGCAAGGGATTTACAATACTATATTTGAGTTGGCTAGCTCCATTTCAAGATATTATGGTTATCCAAGAGGGGATATAAAAAATGAAAAGAAGGATATTGAACTGTAGGTTATCCAAGTTGGACATAGAACTAGTGGAGAAACCTAAGGAAAAACTATGTTTCCAGGTCGAACCTTTGTAGAGGTTCCAGTATCTGAGAGTAAAATCCAATTTGGGGCTGTTAAATTCTAACTGTACTAGTAATTGTGCTAGGGGGGAGAAATAGGATGTAATTTCCTCTTCTCACAGTTGGGAATCTTTTTTTTCATGTGGATTCAACCAAACATATTGTACATATTAAATGAGGACATAATTATTACACATGTTTAATTTACATGAACAAATGCTTCTTTGATTTATCTCCTATAGCTTAATGTATTATGCTAGATATATAATTTAAGTTGAAGGCCCATGAGATAAATATGACTCTATGTGACATTTGTATTGAATCATCTATTTGTTGTGTTATATGAACATAATTGGTACGCATATCTAATTTACATTACTAATATGTCATGCTTCTTTAATTTATCTTTTATATATGACCAAAGCATCCCTTTTTAATCTATCCCTTTTGACTTCGGATCTGTGGGCAATATTCATCTGCATATTTTTCTATCATAAAGCAGTGAGTTAAATTGTATTCCATTTGTGTCAATGTTAAGGTTAAGCACATGGATTAAAGTTTTATATAATAGATGAGGAGGCTATGTATTACATATGGTCTTGAATGAGCTTTTGGACTCTTTAGATATATATCTAAAGAGTCCAAATGCTCATTCAAGACCATATGTAATCCTCATCTAACTTAGCCAAGGATTTGCAATACTATATTTGAGTTGGCTAGCTCCATTTCAAGATATTATGGTTATCCAAGAGGGGATATAAAAAATGAAAAGAAGGATGTTGTTGTAGGTTATCCAAGTTGGACATAGAACTTGTGGAGAAACCTAAGGAAAAACTATGTTTCCAGGTCAAAGCTTTGTAGAGGTTCCAGTACCTGAGAGTAAAATCCAATTTGGGGCTATTAAATTCTAACTATACAGGTAATTGTGCTAGGGGGGAGAAATAGGATGTAATTTCCTCTTCTCACGGTTGGGAGTCTTTTTTTTCATGTGGATTCAACCAAACATATTGTACATATTAAATGACGAATTTCGCTCTCCCGATCATTTATAAATCACCTATATCACCAAGAAAACATGTTTTAAAAGAACATACTTTAGTATGGGAAAGACCTTAGGTTTAAAATATTACAAGAAGGTTTTTGATATCGTTGAGAGAATGTGGAAAATAGAATCCATAAAGAAATTGTTTTTCAAAACGTATTACTTTCAAAGTATCACCAAGGAATGTACAAGGGTGTTCAATGAATTAACACTATATATTTAAATTCCATGATGTATATCTTACTCATAATTTTAACAAATTATTAAATAATTATCTAGATTGGATAATTATATTATTTGTCATATATTTTTACGCTTATAGAGTGAAAAAACTGAAAGAATCAAATTGTAGGGTCATTTTAATGGGGGGTGGAGAATTCGGGTCTAAAATATTTTGGAGTCATTTTGAGGTATTAAATGACATTTCTGGGGGTAAAATGATTATCCCTTGTGCCGAAATTTTGACCATTATTCTACACTTAAAGACATATATCCAATGCTACAAGAAAAACATCAAATGAAGTTCATTCAAAATTTATGCCTTTAGTAAGTTGACCTATCATGTTGACCACCATGGTACAAGAGAATGACATTTTAGCCCCATTACTCATGCATGGCAAGCTAGCTACATGTGGAATTTTAACAAGACTCTAAAAGGTCTAAAATCACAAACCTCGTTAATGGTTAACG
>JAXQQM020085697.1:0-28518 GCA_034641835.2 Pinus albicaulis | reverse complement strand
AATAAAATGCACCACATATATATATATATATATAAGTACCTTATTGCTAAGTGTATATTGACTGAAATCGGTCCTTACAGCCCTCCGTCAGAGATCATTTCGCTTTTTGCATATCACTTTTAGGTGTCTCGCTCATTCCACTTCATTGCATTTCACTAGGAGCATGCCATTGACTGACGAGAGGGTCTGGTCGTCTTGTATTTCCTCATGCTTGTACCTGCAGGGCTAATTAAAATTCCTCAAAAATTACTGAAGTTCAGTTCACGTCATTCATGGTCATAAATGATTGTTTTCGTCAACAAGAGTCATTATTCCTAGAGTCTAGGGTTTTTCAGTCTTTTGATACATGTGATAAAAGCCCGCAGGCCATGAGGTTGGTTTGAAAAAGGTTCCCAGTTCATATTTTTATTCTCAAAAACATTTGAAGACATTTCTAGTTCAAAACTCTGTTTTGAACTAGAAACTGTCAAATTTATTTTTTGTAATAATTGTGTATTTGTTCCACCATAAGAAGTTCAAAGCAAGCCTCTGGTCTTTGCCATAGCCAAAATGCCAAAATACCTGCAAGAATCAAGACATTTCATCAGTCCAAGACTCAGAAAAAATAATGAAAAGCCAAAAGACAACATTGTATTAAGTGATAAACTGCCAAAATTGCCAAACATTACAAAGTGGGTTATGGAGCAAATTTAAATCAAATCTGATTTTTGTGAGATATTTTCCAACCTATATAAAGCATTGAAGGCAAATTCTTTTCACAAATTCCCAAAGCAAAGTCGAGTTTGGAGTGTTGGAGGCAATAAACTCGTTTTCAAAGCCGTGGACTGGAGCTGGAAGTGCGTGCGGCGCACAGAGGAGGCGCGCGACGCACTGGGCTTCACAAGCCTGTGCAATTTTGCATGCGCGCGACGCACATACCGCGCGCGGCGCACTAGGTAAGCGTGCGACGCGTAGAGTTTCAGAGCCAAAAATTTTTGCTCCTTCGCCCAGATTCATGCCAAATTGCCTCAATATGCTTGCAAGTAGGTTCTTCACGCTTACTCAATGAATTTTGGACATGATTATGGTGTTTTGAAAGTGGAGAAACAAGTGTTTAATGTGGAGAAATGTAAACCCTATGTTTATTTCCAAATTCACTTCTTAGGGTTTTGAAACAAATGTTAGTGATTGTGTGGGGGTTTGCAAACTTGTGTTGTTGATATATATGCTCATGCATCTACTGTCAGTGGTGTCCCTGCTCATTATTTACCTTAGCCTCACGCTCTCTCTTTGCCATTACATCACTGCTGTCATTGTTATTGCCATTGTCATTGTCACACTGTTTATCATTCATGTTATAACATAGTCCCATTTTCACTTGTCCACATCCTCCATTGACATTGTCAAACACTGCAAGGGCTATTGTCACTTTTGTTCCTAATAGTTATTTCCCCCACATTATACTCTTTTCTACTCACTTGTCAAATCCCCTTATAATCAAAGCAGTGACTGTTTTTCATGCAAACTCATTTGACAGAACCATTATCATTGTGGCTTTCCTATGATACTTTGATACACATGTGACACATTTGGGGAGTAAAGCATACACTGAACTTTTGTCTTCACTATACCTATATCAGCATATATTTTGCAAACATCTTGATTTCAGCGCCATGTCAGAGACGGATTCAGTTTATGAGCAGGAGTATGACAGTGATTCCACAGCAGAGGTTAATGTGCCACGGAGGTCTCACAAAAGTGGAAAAAGTGGTAGGCATGTCAGGGAGGAGCCTACTTCTTTGGCTCAATTGCAGGCTTGCCCGCTTGCAATGGATTGTTTTAAGCATCAGTCATGTTTCCAGTACTGTGAGATGATTTCACAAACCCAGCATCATCATGAGCTAGCTCGCCTATTTGTTCTACATCTACATGATGGCCGTGTAAACCTTGCCGGAGTTAACTTCATTCTGTCACCAGAGACCATTGCTCAGGCCACCGGAATACCAAATTTAGGAGAGGAATGGAACAAACGACAGCAGCTAGAGAAATCCTACTATGAGCCATACATCAAACCTGGGTATATGAGGCAGCTGAGCAGGGTATTTCCATTCAGATTTCTGAAGGATGAGTTTGCACCATTGATGAAACTCATCATTCGATATTTCAGTTGCGAGGGAAGATTCTCGCGCCTCTATGCGTACCATGTCCGTTTGTTGATGCATTTCATGAGGGTACGTATGATGAGCATTCCATACTTCATGTATCGCAACATAGAGAGGATGACATTTCTTGTACAGAAGAAGACCCCAGCACAGCAGCATAGCAGTATATATCATTACGCGCTGATCAAAATCATGGTGGTACATCAGCTGACACAGCAGGGCATTACTTGGGAGGATTTCATCTCCCGTGACTTCTTCGCAGCGTCACATCCGCCTCTCGAGGTAGTTCATAATGAGGGAGAGCCTTCACATCAGCTTGGCATTCCTGAGACCGAGCATATCAGTGCTCCAGTGTATGTGACATACTAGCGAGGCCACAGGGCCTTATTTGCAGCTACACGACGAGTACTAGCTCCACCCAGGGTGGAAGGGGTCTCGTTGACTTCATCAGCAGCGCGAGTATTATCTCCACCAAGAGTGGAAGGGGTCTCACCTTCTTCTTCAGCACAAGTACAGATTCAGGACAGAGGCAAGAGGCCTATGCACGATGAGGGCCCATCAGGCAGCCGAGACATTGATTTCACATTCATCGATGTTGATGCGAGTTCTCCTAGCTCGAAGCTGAAAGAGATCATCCAGAATCAAAAGGCCGAGAATGACACGCTGAAAGAGAAATTGAAGAGATCTCAGTGGGTGATAAACTATTTGGAGCAGCGTAACAAACAACTAGAAGATCAGCACACACTTTTTGAGCTGCGGCGAATCCGTGAAGATCGACAATTGGCCCGGAAGAGACCCGGCGACATGACACCAATTGAGCGAGAGACATGCCTCACACATGTTAACATTCATCTGGAGAAGTTGTTGGAAAAGGCCAATAGAGACAAAGACATGCTCCGTCACATGAAAGGTCATTATTGGGCCCGCATGCACCTCTGCAAAGAAAAAATGAAGATTTTGAAGAGGAGGTTGAGCAGAGCACTAAAACGGCGGAAGAGGCCTGATCCACTCCAGATTTTGGCCGAGGCTTCATTGGCTGAGCATGATACATGATGGAGGGTCTTCGCTCCGAATTTGAGCAAATTTGAAGAAGTTTTTGTCATTTTGGAAAATTTTGGTCTCAAAACAGATTTTTCAGCCCAACGCGTAGCGCGTCGACGCGCGCGCTTATGATTGGGACACTTGCTGGAGGAAAAATTTATATTTTTAGGTTTTTCATGGTAATTTATGCATGCTCCAGTATGTCCAAATCATTTCACCAAGTTCTGGATGATCAAAAGGGCCAAAAACACCATGAAGACCACCTTTCTGCCACCTTTTGCACCAGCAGGAAGTACTTCTGGGATAATGAAGTTTTGGAGGGGAAAATTAGCTCCAAATTGGGAAATTCCACTTGGGATGGATATCAGACATCTAGGGCTTTCCAAAAAGCTATCATGAGCTTGATTTTGATGCCGGGAAGTGCCCCAAAAGTAGGCTGAAAGGTGCGCGATGCATAGAGCTCAGGCGCGCGACGCATAGAGATTTTTGGTCAATTTTTCATTTTCCAGCTCAGGATTTCGGCCAGTTGGACCAGTTTTTCTTGTGGGTGTAATTTTTGAGTTATCTTGATGTAATTTTATGGTTGGCATGTAACTTGGACTCACTTTTACCTATTCTAGATGATTCACTCCTAAAAAAGTAAAAATCAAATGTAAGAATCAATTTCCTTCCTTTTAGAGGCAAGTTGTTTGGATGCCTATATTCTAGCTCCTTGTTTAGAATTAGTTGGAACTGCTCCTAGAAGGAGGAATTCGACCCCTAGAGGTGTGGGAAGGGGTTAGGATGGTCTATATGATGTAATTTATCAATCATTTTCAGAGGTTGGATAGGTTGGACTCTTGGGAAAACTTTGGCACACTATTGTACATATTTTTCATATTTTGGCTAAGGAAAGATCAGAGGTTTTGCAGCACCTGTTGGGATTCTTGTGGCTTTCAGTTCTTGATGGTTTTTTCTCTCAGTTTATTGTAATTTATTTCATGTTTAATGTATGCCATTCCTTCTTATGCTTCTGAAACTAAATGAATGAGTAGGTGAGGTTGAATCCATTGTTTACAGTGCTCTACCTTTGAATTTATTTAGTTTTACATGTTTTCGCCAGTTTGGAGAGGATCCATGTTCTCCCTTGCCCTCTTCAGCTCCTTTTCGTTTTGATCTATCCACACACTCAATCAAAAAGCATCAATACTACTGCCTACCTCGCCCCAACTCGAATTCTGCAAAAATCTGGCCTTATCCCCGGACCCAAAATTGTTTTTTCCCATTTCTCCAACAAAAACCTAAAAAATTTAAATCAAACTTTCCTATCTCTTTACTAGCCTAAAATCAGCATTCGTTATAATTCATCTCAGCCCCTTTGAAGACCTCTTGCCGAGATAGACCCGGAGAGAGCCCTCTCCTGTCCTCATAGGGCTAGCTACGAGGCTGAGCTTGGTTTGATGTGGCCTCAAGTTTTGCCTCCTTCAGCCTGAGGCAGATTTGAGCGCTAACATAGTGGCGACCATACTGGGGAAATCAAAATCTCAATGGTTTGTTTGTTGATGTGTTTGTTTCATGAGTCTTAGATGGAGTCTGAAGTCACGCCAGGTAGCTTTCGAAACGCTTTTGCCATGCATAAGCGGAAGTAGATAAACGCTGCTTCAGTCGATCTCCGGTTAGCTTGTGAATGTAGCACTTGATTTGCAAATCACCCCAGTATACTTGTTCATTCTAGACCTTTGGATGATTGAGTCTAGAAGTCGATAGGCTGAAGATATTTGATTGTGTCCCTTGAAATTTTTCCCGAGTAGATCAATACACTGGCTTCAAGAAGGCATACCAGATCAAATCCTGATCCAAATCCGCCTCCAGTATATGAAAACCCCAACCTAATCCCAAGAATTTTCCGTCGTGAAGCTCCTATTATTCCTTTGGTCAAATCTCACTCATACCCCACTATTTTTTAATACATTGATGATATTGAGTTTGACGATCAGTTTGAGTTATCATTGTTTGAAACCAAATCCGAAAGTGCCACTGGTTCTACCGTCATCAATCCTGAGTTCATTAAGTATTTAGAAGTTGAGCAAGCAAATAGATCTATTGATAATTATATTCTGAATCTGCAAAATTCCATTGTGGCAACCAACATTCCCGAATTCATTGAATCTGCTTCACAAACTCTTGGACCATCTGAAATTGCATCTAGTTCACGGATTCCCACTGAATCTCCCTTTATCCCTACCATTCCCGTACAGCCTGAGATTTCTGATCAGCAATCAGCAGTAGTTTCTCCTCTGTCTCCACCGCATACACCTCGTTCACCTACTGCTCCCATTCCTCCTGTTTCTCCAAGACAGGAGATTATAAATCCGCCAAGAGCCATGGATGCGAGGTTTGCACCTCTTGTTTTACCTGCAAATTTGGACCCCATGCCTGCTGATTATCAGAGCAAGATACCAATATTTGATGGCACGCCACAGAGTATATCTGCTCAGCAACATATTGTCAGAATGACAGATTTCTTGGACCTGCATGAAATATATGAAGAAAATGTGTCTATGAGGTTGTTTCCCCAGACTTTTGGAGGTGAGGTTCGTAAATGGTTCAAAGCTCTACAACCCGCAAGTATCAATACATTACAAGAGCTTCAGACACAATTTTTAGACCGATGGGAGATGAAAAAAGATCCGCTGCAGATCACTTCAGAGTATACCAGCATCAAACGTAATCCTGGTGAGTCCGTTCAAGATTATATTATCAGATTCAATACAGTGTATAATGCAATTCCAGATGACTTGAGACCATCCAGAAAGTCAGCTCTTCTTAAATTCCCGGATGGTTTCGATCCGGAGATGGCTTATTCACTACGAGACAGAGATCCGCCTACCTTAGAAGATATGCAGAAGATTGTTGTTAGTGTTGAGGCGAATCTGAATGATAAGAGAGCCCGGTTGAAAGCAGAGAAAAGAGTGACCATAAAAGAAGAAGCTTCCACATCTGCATCCGAACAGCACTTGCTACGTGAGATGGAAAAAATGTTCAAAAGAATGACGCTTGACAAACCAGAAATGCAGATTCGTAACCCCAATTACCATGGCCAGCAGCAGCCACAGTTCAGAATTAAGCAACGTGAACAGAGAGCACAAGAGCCGGCAGCCCAGCAGCAGATTAAAACTCCTCTTTTGCAGAATTTTGTGAGTCAAGATTCAGACGATGACGATGATGTAGTAGGTGAGCAAAACCACTTCTTTACTCCCGACGATCTGCCCATTTACATCACTGAGGATGAGGAATATGGAGAAAGTTCAGCTGCACAGAAAGATGAGGATTTCATTTTAGCAAATGATGCAGATCTGGAGGAAGAATCAGATGAATACCAAAGAGGATATTTGAATGCTTTGTCCGCTCAGCAGAAGCAATACTCATTGAGAAACAGAGATGTGCCCATAAACCCAATTCAGAAAAGAAAAGAGGCTTCAGCACCAAAGATGGATTCGCCTATACCACAGAAGAAAGGAAAAGAGACAATTGATCCCGCAGCTAGTAAATCATCATCAGCAGAAAAGGCAAATCAGTCAAGTATAATGAAGGATAAGGCTGAAAAGAAAGAAGTTCCGGTTAAAGAAGTTGAAAGAGTTTCAGCCTTTAGTTTAGAAAATGAAATTTCCAAATTGAAGGTATCTATTCCTTTGACAGAAATTATGAAGAAAAACAGCTATCGAGGTCAAGTCTCCAAAATTCTGAATTTTGATCCAATGTTTGACACGGTAAATATAGAAGATGATCAGCCTGAATTGATATTTGGGCCTGGTTTAGATGGTGAGTCCCCTGACAGTGATGTTCCTCCCTTTTATATCAGTTTGAGGTTGCATGAATATGTATTGCACAATGCCATGTTTGATTCTGGTGGTTCACACAATCTTATGCCAAAGGCGATCATGGAAAAGTTGGGTTTAGATATTACAAGGAAATACCATGATTTGTATTCATTTGATTCCAGCCGCGTGAGATGCATCGGACTCATCAAAGATTTGGTTGTAAGTTTAGATCAAATTCCTGCGAAGAATGTCTTGATGGATGTGGTTGTGGCGGACATTCCTCCTCGATTTGGGATGCTCCTTTCTAGATCTTGGGAGGCAAAGTTGAAAGGTACACTACAGTTAGATTTTTCCTATGCTACAATTCCAGTCTTCGGTCAAATGAGAAAGTTATATCGAGAGCAGAAGATGAAATACATGATAACGAGTAAGGAGAAGCCAATCAATCATCCTGTAAATTATGTACATACCGACTTAGAGTCTTTTGTGTTGTTTGCTGATAGTTTTAATGATATAGATAGTCAATTAGTTCAGGCAGAAGATATACCAGAAATCACCGAGAATTTTAGAGAAGTTCTGCAGAAAGAAAGAAGAGAAAAGCAAGATACTGTGGAGCAATCAGCTAAAGACAATGGGCAGCAAATAGGAAAAACAGAGCTGGCGCAATTTCAACATCTAGAGGACGATGAAGATGGTCTTTGGACCATGAATTTTGATGGCGCAGTGGGTAGTGACGGTGCTGGAATTGGTGTTTGGATTCGTAGTCCATTTTCCGCTCCGGATAAGGTTCCAAGCAATGTGAGAGTATGTTCCTACAAACTAGCATTTGACTGTTCTAACAATGAGGCGGAGTATGAGGCTCTGATTGCTGGCCTTAAGATTCTAAGAAAGCTGAAAGCGAAAAGAATTGCAGTCTATGGTGATTCAGAGTTGGTGATAAAGCAGGTTAAGGGTGAGTTTCAAGCCAAGCATCCTCGCATGAGGGCTTACCGTAATGCAGTTTTAGACATTTTGAAGTTATTTTCTGATCATACCTTGACATGTGTGCCTCGCATACAAAATGGTGTTGCTGATGGACTTGCTAAGGCAGCAAGAAATTTAAAAATCCCAATGAATTCCAGCAACAAGTTCGAGATCCATGTGAAGCACCATCCCACCGTTCCAGACAATCAGCGATGTTGGCAAGTTTTTCAGGATGACGAGGAGATTAGTGATTTTCTGCAAAATAAGGGTAAGTTTAAAGACACCTCCATAGATACAGAACATGATGATGGTAATGATGATATACAAATAAATCAAATGGAAGTACTGCAACTTAAAGATAACATCATTCCTAAAGGATTGATTCCTTTAGAGGAACTCTTTGATCAAGACGATGTAGCCCGCAAACCGACATTGAGGCCGACTGAAAAAGGTGTTGAAGAAGTAAATATTGGGACAGCTGAAAATCCCAAGATGGTAAAGTTATCCAAGTCATTGTCACCAAAGGTAAGAGCGGAGTATGTGAGATTGTTGTCTTCATTTGCTGATGCTTTTGCATGGGATTACTCAGATTTAAAAACATATGACACTAATATCATTCAGCATACTATCCCTATCAAACCAAATCAGAAGCCTTTCCGTCAAAAGTTGAGGAGAATCAATCCGAAGCTGCTACCGTCGATTGAAAAAGAGGTAAACAGGTTGTATAGGTCAGGAATCATTGTGCCTATCATATTTTCCGATTGGATATCAAATTTGGTGCCCGTGAGAAAGAAGACAGGTGAGATCCGTTTATGTATCGATTTCAGAAATTTGAATAAGGTATCATTAAAAGACAATTATCCGCTGCCAAAAATGGACCATATATTGCAGCGAGTAGTTGGAGCATCAAGGATGTCACTACTCGACGGCTATTCGGGATATAATCAAATTTTAGTGCATGAGGACGATCGTGACAAAACTGCGTTCACCACTCCATGGGGAACGTTTCATTATGCAAAGATGCCGTTTGGTTTGAAGAATGCAGGTGCCACTTTTCAGCGTGCAATGGACATGGCTTTCGCCAATGAGAAAGATGTATTTTTGGTTGTTTACCTTGATGATTTGACTGTGTTTTCAAATTCTGATGAAGAACATTTATATCATTTGAAAGTTGTTTTCCAGAAGTGCAGAAAATATGGCATTTCGCTGAATCCGAAAAAGAGTCTTTTTTCCATGGATGAAGGCAAGCTCCTTGGCCACATCATATCGAAAGATGGCATCCGTGTTGACCCTGCACGTGTTGAAGCCATCCAGCAGATTGAACAGCCCCGGAAAAAGAAAGAAATACAGTCCTTTAACGGTAAAATGAATTTTCTGTGTCGTTTCATTCCAAATCTTGCTGAGCATCTTAGAGAAATCACGGACATGCTGAAAAAGGACAGTCAGGTAAAGTGGACAGAAGAGGTGGTGAAATCATTTAATTTGGTAAAGTTAGCTCTTTCTTCAGCCCCTATTTTAATCAGCCCGGACTACACACAGGACTTCATTTTGTTTTCGTTTGCTTCTGAGCACACTTTGGCAGCTGTTTTAATGCAGAAAAGGGATGGAGTTGAGAAGCCCATTGCTTTTTTCAGTCGGATTATAAGGGACGGAGCATTGAAATACAATATTATTGAGAAACAAGCACTTGCACTTGTAAAGGCCTTGAAAGATTTCCGTGTGTATATACTGCATTCCCACATTATAGCATACGTTCCTAACGCAGCAGTTAAAGATGTTTTGGTACAGGCAGATCCAGAGGGAAGACGGGGTAAGTGGATCGCTGCGTTGTTAGAATATGATGTGGAGATTAAACCAACCAAGCTGATCAAAGGACAAGGACTCGCCAAGCTCATGGCTGAAACAAATCTGCATGCTCTAGATATAAATTTGATCGCTGCCATGTCCGATGAAGATGAGGAGAGTACATCATTTCAGGTATCTGATATTTTTGTTTCTTCCCCTTGGTATGCTGACATTTTATACGTACTTCAGAATTTATCTCCACCACCCGGGATGCCTAGAAATAAGAGTAGAACCTTGAAGTTGAGGGCTGCAAAGTTTTGCATATTGAATTCTGCATTATATTGGAAAGACCCTGGTGGAATGTTATTGAATTGTTTGGTAGAGGAGGAAGCCAAAAGAGTTTTGGAGGACTTTCATAGAGGATACTGCGGGGGCCATTTGTTTTGGAAAACCACAGTGAATAAGATTCTAAGGGCAAGTTACTATTGGCCTTCTTTATTTTCTGATGTATATAAGGCTGTTAAGAATTGTCACGAATGTCAAATTTTCGAAGGGAAGCAGAAACTATAGCCTTTGCCTCTCAAACCAATTGAAGTCAGTGCACCATTTCAGCAGTGGGGGTTGGATTTCATTGGGGAAATCCATCCGGCATCTTCCGGACAGCATAGATGGATATTGATAGCAACGGATTACTTCACGAAATGGATCGAGGCCATTCCCACTCGACAAGCCACGGATGCGGTAATTATCTCTTTTCTTGAAAACAATATTCTGTCACGTTTTGGGTGTCCTAGTAAAATAATCACAGATAATGCAGCGGCCTTCAAGTCTAAGAGGATGGTTGAATTTTGCTATAAGTACAATATCAGCTTGGGACATTCGATTGCCTACCATCCGCAAGGAAATGGCTTGGCGGAATCTTCAAATAAGTCCTTGGTAAATATCATTAAGAAATTGCTGGAAATCAATAAAAAGGGCCGGCACAAGAAATTAGTGAATGCACTTTATCTTAATGTGATACTCAGACCTAGACATAACAAGTATGTTGACACCTTGATTTTTACATTCAGAATGAAATTGACAATGGTGATTTGGCTTATGAAATTATATGACAATGGTATAGAATGCTATTGAATCAGTATTTGTGGGCTATATGACATCTGGTATATATAACTATTTCTTTGATAAGGAAAGACCCTTGGTGACACCAATTCTTGACTTGACAATGATATAAAATATCAAAATATGGATTGACATCGATATGATGTACTTAATTTGAACTTAACATATTGTTGACCTTGAAATACTTGACAATAATTGACACTTGTGACTTTATGTTAAATTAACTTGATGGGTGAAGTCAATACTCACCTTAACTTTGGCATCCTAAGAATGACTTTGACACACTAAGTCATTACATGTATAATGATATTTTTCCCTAAGTTTGACATAGTATGAGAAGATCAAATAGGCATACCACACACGTTGAACTTTTAACTTTTACTAGACTTGACATCGATATATTGACGTTAACTAATAGAACCTTGAGTTGACAATGTCTATGATAACCTAGGATAAATTGATTGTGACATTGCGGGGTAGAAATTAGTGAAGGGAACATCCTCCAGTTATACAACCTATTGGAGAAGGATGGATTACAGAGTTTGAATAGTAAAAAAACATGCTTACGTATATGTTGGTATCTCGCTGGGGACAAATTTTGAGAGCATTGATTGTAAGGAATCGGTATGATCTAAGACACCTTGGGTTATGCCATCATTTGATAGCAGTGCTAGATAGTTGTTGCATTGTGTGCAGCATGATACAATGATGACAATGAGCTGTGATGATGAAGTTTCCTTTATAGAGTAGTGTGATGACAATTTTTTGATGATTATTCATTTCTGAAGTGACATTTTGTGGTAGTCGACATTTGTACAGTGATTTATAGTGAAAGTGATATAGTGATAGCTTGATGTACAACTTTGTGTAGTGATCAGTTTGTGGGAACAATGATCAGTGGCTGCCAAGATTCAATATTTATTCTACATCTTCCTTATATCTATTCTACATTGATTCTGAGTATAGGGGTTCTAGTGTGAAAATTTTGAAATGTGATCTACCGACTCTTCTAGGTGATCAGAGTCACCTTCAGTTTGTGGCTTGAGAAGACTTTAGGGAAGCAGGGTGGTGCTAGGGCAAGTTGTGGCTTGCACAGGGTGTTGTGGAATCCATTCATTTGTGGAAGATAAACTGACATGGAAATGACACATCCTTTCTAACAACAACTAGTAAACAGAGTGTTGGTGCTCTCATCAGGTTATAGCCTCATCTATAGGGTGTTCTAGCGTCCTTCTAGTTGCAACAAGATATTAGGGTTTATTAGCATCCTACAAGTTGTGTCCTGTGAATTAGGGGGCTGACGCATCCCTCAGAAGTAGCTTAAATCTTGATGTAACTAAAATTTCTTTAAAAGAGAGAAGAATAAAATTACTAGAGAAGTGTTTGGTGGCTTTGACCCAGAGGGTGTTTTCCACCTAAAAATCTTTGTGTCTACTATTTCATCTTTTTGCAATGTTGTATTGTGTTTTTTACTGTTGATTATTGTTTATAATTGTTTAAGAAGAACATTGATAATAACTGAAGAATAATTAATGCTCTAAAAAGGATTAAAAATTGTTAATTGCTAAGAAATATTGATTCACCCCCCTCCCCTCTCACTATCCAGCATTATTAGATATTTGATTGCACTTATTTGACTTCATGTAGTTATTTGACTTGTTTGTATATATATGTGTGTGTTGTGGGGGGGGAGAATGTGAATTATAAATAAAATATTTCAATGTCAACTACATATATATTATACCAGCAAAAATCCATATCATCATATTATATCACCCTAATTTTATAATCATATTTTCAACCATACTAAACTTTGTAATTTATAAAAATATATCTAAATTTTTTTTAAAGTAAGTCATTTTCATGCAATTTCATATATAAAAGTTTGATATAAGTTCACTAATACATAATCTATAATAAATCTTATTTCATAAAAATAAACATCATGATGATAACCATCTAATAATCATAAACATAATCAAATATACGCATTTGAATTCACTACCATCTTCTAATTATATACACCTCTAGCACATATAAATGTCATTACTTAGCACATAAATATAATAATATAATAGGGTTTCATCATCATAATCACTTCTGAAAAAACACAAACATTCTAATCTAACATCATCACCGCACATATCCTCAAAATAATATAAATATCATGTCAAATAAATTCTATCACATACACATCTATCTGGAAGCACATTAAATGAACACGTCTAACATGAAATAAAAATATACGCATCAACACCAACATAAATTAAGTACATAAACATGAACAAAGAAAATGCACCATATATATATATATATATATATATATATGAAATTTATATGTGCTAGAGGTGTATATAATTAGAGTCGGTCCTTACAGCCCTCCGTCAGAGATCATTTCGCTTTTTGCATATCACTTTTAGGTGTCTCGCTCATTCCACTTCATTGCATTTCACTAGGAGCATGCCATTGACTGACGAGAGGGTCTGGTCGTCTTGTATTTCCTCATGCTTGTACCTGCAGGGCTAATTAAAATTCCTCAAAAATTACTGAAGTTCAGTTCACGTCATTCATGGTCATAAATGATTGTTTTCGTCAACAAGAGTCATTATTCCTAGAGTCTAGGGTTTTTCAGTCTTTTGATACATGTGATAAAAGCCCGCAGGCCATGAGGTTGGTTTGAAAAAGGTTCCCAGTTCATATTTTTATTCTCAAAAACATTTGAAGACATTTCTAGTTCAAAACTCTGTTTTGAACTAGAAACTGTCAAATTTATTTTTTGTAATAATTGTGTATTTGTTCCACCATAAGAAGTTCAAAGCAAGCCTCTGGTCTTTGCCATAGCCAAAATGCCAAAATACCTGCAAGAATCAAGACATTTCATCAGTCCAAGACTCAGAAAAAATAATGAAAAGCCAAAAGACAACATTGTATTAAGTGATAAACTGCCAAAATTGCCAAACATTACAAAGTGGGTTATGGAGCAAATTTAAATCAAATCTGATTTTTGTGAGATATTTTCCAACCTATATAAAGCATTGAAGGCAAATTCTTTTCACAAATTCCCAAAGCAAAGTCGAGTTTGGAGTGTTGGAGGCAATAAACTCGTTTTCAAAGCCGTGGACTGGAGCTGGAAGTAAAGGGGCTATGCACACAGAGGCGCTGCGACGCACACAAAGCACGCGGCGCACCGGGCTTCACAGCTCATGCAAATTTGCATCACGCACGGCTTTATTTGCCGCGCGGCAACCGGGTAGCCATGACGCGCAGAATATCGTGTCGGAAATTTTTTCTCCTTCTTTTTATCTGTTATCAATTTTCAAATGCTCAAACTTCTTGTGGCAGGTTCTTCACGCTTACTTAGTGAATTTTGGACATGATTATGGTGTTTTGAAAGTGGAGAAACAAGTGTTTAATGTGGAGAAATGTAAACCCTATGTTTATTTCCAAATTCACTTCTTAGGGTTTTGAAACAAATGTTAATGATTTTGTGGGGGTTTCCAAACTTGTGTTGTTGATATATATGCCTGTGTCATCTATTGTCAGTGGTGTCTCTACTCCCACGCTCTCTCTTTGCCATTACATCACTAATGTCATTATTATTGCCATTGTTATTATCACACTGTTTATCATTCATGTTATCACATAGTCCCATATTCACTTGTCCACATCCTCCATTGACATTGTCAAACACTGCAAGGGCTATTGTCACTTTTGTTCCTAATATTTATTTCCCTCACATTACACTCTTTTCTACTCACTTGTCAAATCCCCTTATAATCAAAGCAGTGATTGTCTTTCATGCAAACTCATTTGACAGAGCCATTACCACTGTGGCTTTCCTATAACACTTTTATACACATGTGACACATTTGGGTTTTGAGCATACACTGAACTCTTGTTTTCACTATACCTATATCAGCATATATATTGCAAACATCTTGATTTCAAAGCCATGTCAGAGACGGATTCAATTTATGAGCAGGAGTATGATAGTGATTCCACAGCAGAGATTAATGTGCCACGGAGGTCTCACAAAAGTGGCAAAAGTGGTAGGCATGTCAGGGAGGAGCCTACTTCTTTGGCTCAATTGCAGGCTTGCCCGCTTGCAATGGATTGTTTTCAGCATCAATCATGTTTCCAATACTGTGAGCTGATTTCACAAACCCAGCATCATCATGAGCTAGCTCGTCTATTTGTTCTACATTTACATGATGGCCGTGTAAACCTTGCCGGAGTAGATTTAATTCTGTCACCAGAGACCATTGCTTAGGCCACCAGAATACCAAACATAGGAGAGGAATGGAACAAACGACAGCAGCTAGAGAAATCCTACTATGAGCCATACATCAAACCTGGGTTTATGAGGCAGCTGAGCAGGGTATTTCCATTCAGATTTCTGAAGGATGAGTTTGCACCATTGATGAAACTCATCATTCGATATTTCAGCTGTGAAGGCAAATTCTCGCGTTTATATGCGTACCATGTCCGTTTGTTGATGCATTTCACGAGGGTACGTATGATGAGAATTCCATACTTCATGTATCGCAACATATAGAGGATGACATTTCTTTTACAGAATAAGACCCCAGCATAGCAACATAGCAGTATATATCATTACGCGCTGATCAAAATCATGGTGGTACATCAGTTGACACAGCGGAGCATTACTTGGGATGAATTCATCTCCCGTGACTTCTTCGCAGCGCCATAGCCGCCTCCCGAGGTAGTTCATGATGAGGGAGAGCCTTCACATCAGCTTGACATTCCTGAGACTGAGCATATCAGTGCTCCAGTGTATGTGACATACCAGCGAGGCCACAGGGCCTTATTTGCAGCTACACGATGAGTACTATCTCCACCCGGGGTGGAAGGGGTCTCGTTGACTTCATAAGCAGCGCGAGTATTATCTCCACCAAGGGTGGAAGGGGTCTCGCCTTCTTCTTCAGCATAGGTACAGATTCATGACAGAGGCAAGAGGCCTATGCACGATGAGGGCCCATCAGGCGGTCGAGACACTGATTTCACATTCATCGATGTTGATGCGAGCTCTCCTAGCTCGAAGCTGAAAGAGATCATCCAGGAGCAAAAGGCCGAGAATGACACGCTGAAAGAGAAATTGCAGAGAGCTAAGTGGGTGATAAAATACCTGGAGCAACGTAACAAACAGCTAGAAGATCAACACACACTTTTTGAGCTGCGGTGAATCCGTGAAGATCGACAATTGGCCCGGAAGAGACCCGGCGACATGACACCAATTGAGCGAGAGACATGCCTCACACATGTTAAAATTCATCTGGAGAAGTTGTTGGAAAAGGCCAACAGAGACAAAGACATGCTTCGTCACATGAAAGGTCATTATTGGGCCCGCATGCACGTCTGCAAAGCAAAAATGAAGATTCTGAAGAGGAGGTTGAGCGAAGCACTAAAGCGGCGAAAGAGGCCTAATCCACTCCGGATTTTGGCCGAGGCTTCGTTGGCTGGGCATGATACATGATGGAGGGTCTTCGCTCCAAATTTGAGCAAATTTGAAGAATTTTTTGTCATTTTGGAAAATTTTGGTCTCAAAACAGATTTTTCAGCCCAACGCGTAGCGCGTCGACGCGCTCGCTTATGATTGGGACACTTGCTGGAGGAAAACTTTATATTTTTGGATTTTTCATGGTAATTTATGCATGCTCCAGTATGGCCAAAGCATTTCATCAAGTTCTGGATGATCAAAAGGGCCAAAAACACCATGAAAATCACCTTTCTGCCACCTTTTGCACCAGCAGGAAGTACTTGTGGGAGAATGAAGTTTTGGAGGGGCAAATGAGCTCCAAATTGGAAAATTCCACTTGGGTTGGATAGCAGACATCCAAGGATTTCCAACAAGATATCATGAGCTTGAGTTTGATGTCAGGAAGTGCCCCAAAAGCAGGCTGAAAGGCGCGCGACGCATAGAGCTCAGGCGTGCGACGCATAGAGAAAATTGGTCAATTTTTCATTTTCCAGCTCAGGATTTCGGCCAGTTGGACCAGTTTTGATTGTGGATGTAATTTTTGAGTTATCTTGATGTAATTTTGTGGTTGGCATGTAACTTTGATTCACTTTTACCTATTCTATATGATTCACTCCCAAAAAAGTAAAAATCAAGTGAAAGAATCAGTTTCCTTCCTTTTAGAGGCAAGTTGTTTGGCTGCCTAGATTCTAGCTCCTTGTTTAGAATTAGTTGAAACTGCTCCTAGAAGGAGGAATTCGACCCCTAGAGGCATGGGAAGGGGTTATGATGGTCTATATGATGTAATTTCTCAATCATTTTCAGAGGTTGGATAGGTTGGACTCTTGGGAAGACTTTGGCACACTATTGTACATATTTTTCATATTTTGGCTAAGGAAAGATCAGAGGTTTTGCAGCACCTATTGGGATTCTTGTGGCTTTCAGTTCTTGTTGGTGTTTTCTCTCAGTTTATTGTAATTTCTTTCATTTTTAATGTATGTCATTCCCTTCTTATGCTTCTGAAACTAAATGAATGAGTAAATGAGGTTGAATCCATTGTTTCCAGTGCTCTGCCTTTAAATTTGTTTAGTTTTACATGTTTTCGCCTGTTTGGAGAGGATTCATGTTCTCCCTTGCCCTCTTCAGATCCTTTTCGGTCTGATCCATCCATACACATAATCAAAAGCATCAAGACTATTGCCTACCTCACCCCAACTCGAATTCTGCAAAGATCTGGCCTCATCCCCGAGCCTAAAATTGTTTTTCCCATTTTTTTCAACGAAAACCCAAAAAATCAAAATCAAATTTTCCTATCTCTTTATTAGCCTAAAATCAGTATTCATTATAAGTCATCTCAGCCCCTTTGAAGACCTTTTGCCGAGATAGACCCGGAGAGAGCCCTTCTGAGCGTGGTTTGATGTAGCCTTGAGTTTTACCTTATTTCAGCCTAAGGTAGATTTGAGCGCTAACATAGTGGCGACCATACTGGGGATAAATCTCAATGGTTTTCTTGTTGATGTGTTTGTTTCATGAGTCTTAGACGGAGTCTGAAGTCATGCCAGGTAGCTTTCGAAACGATTTTGCCATGCATAAGCGTAAGTAGATAAACGCTGCTTCAGTCGATCTCCGGTTAGCTTGTGAATGCAGCACTTGATTTGCAAATCACCCCAGTATACTTATTCGTTCTTGACCTTTGGATGATTGAGTCTAGAAGTCGATAGGCTGAAAATAATCTATTGTGTCCTTTGAATTTTTCTTGAGTAGATCAATACACTGGCTTCAAAAAGGCATACCAGATCAAATCCTGATCCAAATCCACCTCCAGTATATGAAAACCCCAACCTAATCCCAAGAATTTTCTGTCGAGAAGCTCCCAGTATTCCTTTGGTCAAATCTCACTCATACCCCACTGTTTTTGATTACATTGAATATATTGAGTTTGACGATCAGTTCGAGTTATCATTGTTTGAAACCAAATCCGAAAGTGCCACTGGTTCTACCATCATCAATCCTGAGTTCATCAAGTATCTAGAAGTTGAACAAGCAAATAGATCTATCGATAATTATATTCTGAATCTTCAAAACTCCATTGTGGCAACCAACATTCCCGAATTCATTGAATCTGCTTCACAAACTCTTGGGCCATCTGAGATTGCATCCGGTTCACGGATTCCCACTGAACCTCCCTTTATCCCTACCATTCCCGTACAGCCTGAGATCTCTGATCAGCAATCAGCAGTAGTTCATCCCTCATCTCCACCGTATACACCTCGTTCACCTACTGCTCCCATTCCACCTGTTTCTCCGAGACAACAGATTATAAATCCACCAAGAGCTATGGCCGCGAGATTTGCACCTCTTGTTTTACCTGCAAATTTGGATCCTATGCCTGCTGATTATCAGAGCAAGATTCCAATATTCAATGGCACTCCACAGAGTATATCCGCTCAGCAGCATATTTTCAGAATGACAGATTTCTTGGACCTGCATGAAATAGATGAAGAAAATGTGTCCATGAGGTTGTTTGCTCAGACTTTTGGAGGCGAGGTTCGTAAATGGTTCAGAGCTCTACAACCCGCAAGTATCAATACATTACAAGAGCTTTAGACACAATTCTTAGATCGGTGGGAGATGAAAAAAGATCCGCTGCAGATTACTTCTGAGTATACCAGCATCAAGTGTAATCCTGGTGAGTTTGTTCAGGATTATATTATCAGATTCAATACAGTTTATAATGCAATTCCAGATGAATTAAGACCGTCTAAAAAGTCAGCTCTCCTTAAATTCCCGGATGGTTTCGATCCGAGATGGCTTATTCACTATGAGATAGAGATCCGCCTACCTTGAAAGATATGCAGAAGATTGCTGTTAGTGTTGAGGCGAATCTGAATGATAAGAGAGCTCGGTTGAAAGCCGAGAAAAGAGTGACCATAAAAGAAGAAGCTTCCACATCTGCATCAGAACAGCACTTGCTTCGTGAGATGGAAAAAATGTTCAAAAGAATTACGCTCAATAATCCAGAAACGCAGATTTGTAATCCCAACTACCGTGGCCAGCAGCAGCCACAGTTCAGAATTAAGCAGCGTGAACAGAGAGCACAAGAGCCGGTAGCCCATCAGCAGATTAAAACACCTCTTTTGCATAATTTTGTGAGTCGAGATTCAGACAATGATGATGATGTAGTAGGTGAGAAAAACCACTTCTTTACTCCCGATGATCTGCCTATTTACATCACTGAGGATGAGGAATATGGAGAAAGTTCAGCTGCACAGAAAGATGAGGATTTCATTTTAGCAAATGATGCAGATCTGGAGGAAGAATCAGATGAATACCAAAGAGGATATATGAATGCTTTGTCCACTCAGCAGAAGCAATACTCATTGAGAAATAGAGATGTGCCCATAAATCCAATTCAGAAAATAAAAGAGGCTTCAGCACCAAAGATAGATTCGCCTATACCACAGAAGAAAGGAAAATAGACAATTGATCCCGCAGCTAGTAAATCATCATCAGCAGAAAGGGAAAATCAGTCAAGTATAATGAAGGATAAGGCTGAAAAGAAAGAAGTTCCGGTCAAAGAGGTTGAAAGAGTTTCAGCCTTTAGTTTGGAAAATTAAATTTCCAAATTGAAGGTATCTATTCCTTTGACAGAAATTATGAAGAACAGCAGCTATCGAGGTCAAGTCTCCAAAATTCTGAATTTTGATCCAATGTTTGACACGGTAAATATTGAAGATGATCAACCTGAATTGATATTTGGGCCTGCTTTAGATGGTGAGTCCCCTGATAGTGATGTTCCTCCCTTTTATATCAGTTTGAGGTTGCATGAATATGTATTGCACAATGCCATGTTCGATTCTGGTGCTTCGCACAATCTTATGCCAAAGGCGATCATGGAAAAGTTGGGTTTAGACATTACAAGGAAATACCATGATTTGTATTCATTTGATTCCAGCCGCGTGAGATGTATCGGACTCATCAAAGATTTGGTTGTAAGTTTAGATCAAATTCCTGTGAAGAATGTCTTGATGGATGTGGTTGTGGCGGACATTCCTCCTCGATTTGGGATGCTCCTTTCTAGATCTTGGGGGGCAAAGTTGAAAGGTACACTACAGTTAGATTTTTCCTATGCAACAATTCCAGTCTTCGGTCAAATGAGAAAGTTATATCGAGAGCAGAAGATGAAATACATGATAACAAGCAAGGAAAAACCAATCAATCATCCTGTAAATTATGTACATACCGACTTAGAGTCTTTTGTTTTGTTTGCTGATAGTTTTAATGATATAGATAGTCAATTAGTTCAGGCAGAAGATATACCAGAAATCACCGAGAATTTTAGAGAAGTTCTGCAGAAAGAAAGACGAGAAAAGCAAGATACTGTTGAGCAATCAGCTAAAGTCGATGGGCAGCAAACAGGAAAAACAGAGCTGGCGCAATTTTAGCACTTAGAGGAGGATGAAGATGGTCTTTGGACCATGGATTTTGATGGCGTAGTGGGTAGTGATGGTGCTGGAATTGGTGTTTGGATACACAGTCCATTTTCCGCTCCGGATAAGGTTCCAAGCAATGTGAGAGTATGTTCCTACAAACTAGCATTTGACTGTTCTAACAATGAAGCGGAGTATGAGGCTCTGATTGCTGGCCTTAAGATTCTAAGAAAGCTGAAAGAAAAAAGAATTGCAGTCTATGGTGATTCAGAGTTGGTGATAAAGCAGGTAAAGGGTGAGTTTCAAGCCAAGCATCCTCGCATGAGGGCTTACCGTAATGTAGTTTTAGACATTTTGAAGTTATTTTCAGATCATACCTTGACGTGTGTGCCTCGCATACAAAATGGTGTTGCTGATGGACTTGCTAAGGCAACAAGTAATTTAAAAATCCCAATGAATTCCAGCAACAAGTTCGAGATCCATGTGAAGCACCGCCCCACCGTTCCGGACAATCAGCGATGTTGGCAAGTTTTTCAGGACGACGAGGAGATTAGTGATTTTCTGCAAAATAAGGGTAAGTTTAAAGACACCTCCATAGATACAGAACATGATGATGGTAATGATGATATACAAATAAATCAAATGGAAGTGCTGCAACTTAAAGATAACATCATTCCTAAAGGATTGATTCCTTTAGAGGAACTCTTTGATCAAGACGATGTAGCCCGCAAACCGACATTGAGGCCGACTAAAAAAGGTGTTGAAGAAGTAAATATTGGGACAGCTGAAAATCCCAAGATGGTAAAGTTATCCAAGTCATTGTCACCAAAGGTAAGAGCAGAGTATGTGAGATTGTTGTCTTCATTTTCTAATGCTTTTGCATGGGATTAATCAGATTTAAAAACATATGACACTAATATCATTCAGCATACTATCCCTATCAAACCAAATCAGAAGCCTTTCCGTTAGAAATTGAGGAGAATCAATCCGAAACTGCTATCGTCGATTGAAAAAGAGGTAAACAGGTTGTATAAGTCAGGAATCATTGTGCCTATCAGATTTTCTAATTGGATATCAAATTTGGTGCCCATGAGAAAGAAGACAGGTGAGATCCGTTTATGTATCGATTTCAGAAATTTGAATAAGGTATCATTAAAAGACAATTATCTGCTGCCAAAAATGGACCATATATTGCAGCGAGTAGTTGGAGCATCAAGGATGTCACTACTCGATGGCTATTCAGGATATAATCAAATTTTAGTGCATGAAAATGATCGTGACAAGACTGCGTTCACCACTCCATGGGGAACGTTTCATTATGCAAAGATGCCGTTTGGTTTGAAGAATGCAGATGCCATTTTTCAGCGTGCAATGGACATGGCTTTCGCCAATGAGAAAGATGTATTTTTGGTTGTTTACCTTGATGACCTGAATGTGTTTTCAAATTCTGATTAAGAACATTTATATCATTTGAAAATTGTTTTCCAGAAGTGCAGAAAATATGGCATTTCGCTGAATCCGAAAAAGAGTCTTTTTGCCATGGATGAAAGCAAGCTCCTTGGCCACATCATATTGAAAGACGGCATTCATGTTGACCCTGCACGTGTTGAAGCCATCCAGAAAATTGAACAGCCCCGGAACAAGAAAGAAATACAGTAATTTAATGGTAAAATTAATTTTCTGCGTCGTTTCATTCCAAATCTTGCTGAGCATCTTAGAGAAATCACGAACATGCTGAAAAAGGACATTCAGGTAAAGTGGATAGAAGAGGCGGTGAAATCATTCAATTTGGTAAAGTTAGCTCTTTCTTCAGCCCCTATTTTAATCAGTCCGGACTACACACAGGAATTCATTTTGTTTTCATTTGCTTCTGAGCACACTTTGGCGGCTGTTTTAATGCAGAAAAGGGATGGAGTTGAGAATCCCATTGCTTTTTTCAGTCAGATTATAAGGGACGGAGCGTTGAAATACAACATTATTGAGAAACAAGCACTTGCGCTTATAAAGGCTTTAAAAGATTTCCGTGTATATATACTGCATTCCCACATTATAGCATACGTTCCTAACGCAACAGTTAAAGATGTTTTGGTACAGGCAGATCCAGAAGGAAGGTGGGGTAAGTGGATCGCTACGTTGTTAGAATATGATGTGGAGATTAAACTGACCAAGCTGATCAAAGGACAAGGACTAGCCAAGCTCATGGCTGAAACAAATCTGCATGCTCTAGATATACATTTGATCGCTGCCATGTCCGATGAAGATGAGGAGAGTACATCATTTCAGGTATCTGATATTTTTGTTTCTTCCCCTTGGTATGCTGACGTTTTATTCGTACTTCAGAATTTGTCTCCACCACCCGGGATGCCTAGAAATAAGAGTAGAACATTGAAGTTGAGGGCTGCAAATTTTTGCATATTGAATTCTGCCTTATATTGGAAAGACCCTGGTTGAATGTTATTGAATTGTTTGGTAGAGGAGGAAGCCAAAAGAGTTTTGGAGGACTTTCATAGAGGTGACTGCGGGGGCCATTTGTTTTGGAAAACCACAGTGAATAAGATTCTAAGGGCAGGTTACTATTGGCCGTCTTTGTTTTCTGATGTATACAAGGCTGTTAAGAATTGTCACGAATGTCAAATTTTCAAAGGGAAGCAGAAACTACAGCCTTTTCCTCTCAAACCAATTGAAGTTAGTGCACCATTTCAGCAGTGGGGGTTGGATTTCATTGGGGAAATCCATCCGGTATCTTCCGGACAGCATAGATGGATATTGACAGCAACGGATTACTTCACGAAGTGGATCGAGGCGATTCCCACTCGACAAGCCACGGATGCGGTAATTATCTCTTTCCTTGAAAACAATATTCTGTCACGTTTTGGGTGTCCTAGTAAGATAATCACAGATAATGCAGCGGCCTTCAAGTCAAAGAGGATGGTTGAATTTTGCTATAAGTACAACATCAGCTTGGGACATTCGACTGCCTACCATCCTCAAGGAAATGGCTTGGTAGAATCTTCAAATAAGTCTTTCGTAAATATCATTAAGAAATTGCTGGAAATCAATAAAAAGGGCTGGCACAAGAAATTAGTGAATGCACTTTGGGCTGATAGGGTAAGTCAGAAAAAATCTATCGGCATGTCTCCTTTCGAGTTGGTGTATGGAATAGACACGGTTTTTCCCACTTCTCTTGCTGTCCCGGTAGTCAAATTGCTTCAGGAAGCTGGTAGTGAGGAAGATCCCATGCAGCGAAGGATTAATCAGATGATTCAGTTACAGTAGACATGGGAGGAGGTATTTCAAAATACATTCAAGTTGTAGGAGCGCATAAAGAAGATCTACGACAGAAAGGAAAAAGCAGATAAATTTCAGCTGGATGAGGTGGTTTTGAAGTGGGATGCTCGAAATGAAGATAAGGGAAAGCATGACAAATTTGAAAACCTATGGAAGGGTCCTTTTAAGATTGCAGCGTATCGTGGTCAGAACGCCTTTCTTCTCAAGGAAATGAATGGGGATGATTGTCCTGGAGGGCCGATCAATGGTCGGCTACTCAAGCGATACCACTTTTGAGTATTTTCTGCTGATTTCATCATCATTGTATATATCGTTCTACTTCTGTTTTATTGCAAGTGTGTACTGATCTCTCATCTTCAGTCTAGGGCCCGGAGCGAAGGCTATAATTCTGGAGATGGAGGTTAGTTGGTTTGAGGTTTTTCAAGTTAGTATTATCAGTCTTTTTAGTTTTAAAATCGAGTCAGTTTCCAGTCAGTTTCCAGTCAGTTTTCAGTCAAGTTTTCAGTCAATAAATGTGTCAAAAGTTTTTGTGTTATCTGTTGAAATAATGACTCCATCGCCCAATGGATGAAGGCACTGTCTGACTCCCCCAGAGATCTGCCGTTCTTGGCATATCCTTGGAGCCACCATCCCCATTGGAGCCAATGTTAGAGTCGGTCCTTACAGCCCTCCGTCAGAGATCATTTCACTTTTTGCATATCATTTTTAGGTGTCTCGCTCACTCCACTTCGTTGCATTTCGCTAGGGGCATGCCATTGACTGACAAGAGGGTCTGGTCGTCTTGTATTTCCTCATGCTTGTACCTGCAGGGCTAATTAAAATTCCTCAAAAATCACTGAAGTTCAGGTCACGTCATTCATGGTCATAAATGATTGTTTTCGTCAACAAGAGTCATTAGTCCTAGAGTCTAGGGTTTTCAGTCTTTTGGTACATGTAATAAAAGCCCGCAGGCCTTGAGGTTGGTTTCAAAAGGTTCCTATTTCACGTTTTTATTCTCAAAAACATTTGAAGACATTTCTAGTCCAAAACTCTGTTTTGGAACTAGAAATTGTCAAATTTCATTTTTTGTAATAATTGTGTATTTGTTCCACCATAAGAAGTTCAAAAGCAGCCTCTGGTCTTTGCCAAAGCCAAAATTCCAAATCCCTGCAAAAACAACCAAGTTTCATCAGTCCAAGACTCAGAAAAACAGTGAAAAGCCAAAGATAGAATTGCATTAAAATGATAAAGTGCCAAGAAATCCAAACATTACAAAAGTGGGTTATGGAGCAAATTAAAATCAAATCTGATTTTTATGAGATATTTTTCAACCCATATAAAGCATTGAAAACAAATCATTTTCACAAATTTCCCAAAGCAAAACCGAGTTGGAGTGTTGAAGTCAAGTTTGAAGTGTTTCAGAGCAGTGGACTAGAGCTGGAAGTGCGCGCGGCGCACACAGGAGGCGCGCGACGCACAAGAGGCCCGCGATGCACTGGGCTTCACAGGTCCATGCAAATTAGAACGCGCGCGACGCACATACTGCGCGCGGCGCACTGGGTAAGCGCGCGACGCGTAGAGTATCAGGGCCGGAAATTTTTGCTCCTTCGCCCAGATTCATACCAAATTGCCTCAAACTGCTTGCAAGTAGGTTCTTCACGTTTGCTCAGTGAATTTTGGATATGATTATGGTGTTTTGAAAGTGGAGAAACAAGTGTTTAATGTGGAGAAATGTAAACCCTATGTTTATTTCCAAATTCACTTCTTAGGGTTTTGAAACAAATGTTAGTGATTTTGTGAGGGTTTGCAAACTTGTGTTGTTGATATATATGCTCATGCCATCTACTGTCAGTGGTGTCCCTGCTCATTATTTACCTTAGCCTCACGCTCTTTCTTTTCCATTACATCACTGCTATCATTGTTATTTCCATTGTCGTTTTCACACTGTTTATCATTCATGTTATAACATAGTCCCATTTTCACTTGTCCACATCCTCCATTGACATTGTCAAACACTGCAAGGGCTATTGTCACTTTTGTTCCTTATAGTTATTTCCCCCACATTACACGCTTTTCTACTCACTTGTCAAATCCCCTTATAATCAAAGCAGTGACTGTTTTTCATGCAAACTCATTTGACAGAACCATTATCATTGTGGCCTTCCTATAATACTTTGATACACATGTGACACATTTGGGAGTAAAAGCATACACTAAACTCTTGTCTTCACTATACCTATATCAGCATATATTTTGCAAACATCTTGATTTCAGCACCATGTCAGAGACGGATTCAGTTTATGAGCAGGAGTATGACAGTGATTCCACAGCAGAGATTAATGTGCCACGGAGGTCTCACAAAAGTGGCAAAAGTGGTAGGCATGTCAGGGAGGAGCCTACTTCTTTGGCTCATTTGCAGGCTTGCCCGCTTGCAATGGATTGTTTTCAGCATCATACATGTTTCCAATACTGTGAGATGACTTCCCGAACTCAGCATCATCATGAGCTAGCTCGCCTATTTGTTCTACTTTTACATGATGGCCGTGAAAAACCTTACCGGAGTAGATTTCATTCTGTCACCAGAGACCATTGCTTAGGCCACTGGAATACCGAACATAGGAGAGGAATGGAACAAACGACAACAGCTAGAGAAATCCTACTATGAGCCATACATCAAACCTAGGTTTATGAGGCAGCTGAGCAGGGTATTTCCATTCATATTTCTAAAGGATGAGTTTGCACCATTGATGAAGCTCATCATTTGATATTTCAGTTGCGAGGGCAGATTCTCGCGCCTCTATGCGTACCATGTCCGTTTGTTGATGCATTTCACGAGGGTACGTATGATGAGCATTCCATACTTCATGTATCGCAACATAGAGAGGATGAAATTTATTATATAAAAGAAGACCCCAGCACATCAGCATAGCAGTATATATCATTACGCGCTGATCAAAATCATAGTGGTACATCAGCTGACACAGCAGGGCATTACTTGGGAGGATTTCATCTCCCGTGACTTCTTCGCAGCGCCACAGCCGCCTCCTGAGGTAGTTCATGATGAGGGAGGCTGAGCATATCAGTGCTCCAGTGTATGTGACATACCAGTGAGGCCACAGGGCCTTATTTGCAGCTACACGACGAGTATTATCTCCACACGGGGTGGAAGGGGTCTCGTTGACTTCATCAGCAGCGCGAGTATTATCTCCACCCGGGGTGGAAGGGGTCTCGCCTTCTTCTTCAGCACAGGTATAGATTCAGGATAGAAGCAAGAGGCCTATACATTATGAGGGCCCCTCAGGAGGCCAAGATACAGAATTCACATTCATCGATGTTGATGCGAGCTCTCCTAGCTCGAAACTGAAAGAGATCGTCCAGCAGCAGAAGGCCGAGATTGACACGTTGAATGTTAAGTTGCAGAGATCTCAGTGGGTGATAAACTATCTGGAGCAACATAACAAACAACTAGAGGATCAGCACACACTTTTAGAGCGGCGACGAATCCCTGAAGATCGACAATTGGCCCGGAAGAGACCTCCTGAGATGACACCAGTTGAGCGAGAGACCGAACTCATGCATGTTAACATTCATCTGGAGAAGTTGTTGGCAAAGGCCAATAGAGACAAATACATGCTTCGTCACATGAAAGGTCATTATTGGGCCCGCATGCACGTCTGCAAAGCAAAAATGAAGATTCTGAAGAGGAGGTTGAGCAGAGCACTAAAACGGCGGAAGAGGCCTGATCCACTTCGGATTTTGGCCGAGGCTTCATTGGCTGGGCATGATACATGATGGAGGGTCTTCGCTCCAAATTTGAGTAAATTTGAAGAAGTTTTTGTTATTTTGGAAAATTTTGGTCTCAAAACAGGTTTTTCAACCCAACGCGTAGCGCGTCGACGCGCGCGCTTATGAGTCGGACACTTGCTGGAGGAAAACTTTATATTTTTGGATTTTTCATGGTAAGTTATGCATGCTATAGTATGGAAAAATCATTTCACCAAGTTCTGAATGATCAAAAGGGCCAAAAACACCATGAAAATCACCTTTCTGCCACCTTTTGCACCAGTAGGAAGTACTTGTGGGAGAATGAAGTTTTGGAGGGGAAAATGAGCTCCAAATTGCGAAATTCGACTTGGTCTGGATAGAAAACATCCAGGGCTTTCCAACAAGCTATCATGAGCTTGATATTGATGCTAGGAAGTGCCCCAAAAGCAGGCTGAAAGGCGCGCGACGCATAGAGATTTTTGGCTAATTTTTCATCTTCCAGCTCAGAATTTCGGCCAGTAGGACTAGTTTTGATTGTGGATCTAATTTTTGAGTTATCTTGATGTAATTTTGTGGTTGGCATGTAACTTTGATTCAATTTTACCTATTCTAGATGATTCACTCCCAAAAAAGTGAAAATCAAGTCAAAGAATCAGTTTCCTTCCTTTTAGAGGCAAGTTGTTTGGCTGCCTAGATTCTAGCTCCTTGTTTAGAATTAGTTGAAACTG
>JAXQQM020091564.1:0-39084 GCA_034641835.2 Pinus albicaulis | reverse complement strand
TCAAATGTCAAAGGGAGTTGTCTTTTCCCAAGGGTGCCCAAATCATCATTTTCCACAGGCACTAAACCCTAATTTCCTCTCCCACTGAGCTAGCGTTTGCTATGGAATCAGAGACATCTGAGCAGAGGAGCCATAAGGTAGGTCATATCAGTAAGTATGAGGTCATTTCAACTCATAAACATCATGTCTCCATTTTTCAAGAAGTCATTCCAAGAGTCAAATCATTTGCCACTCATAGAGTCAGTGTTGCTTCAAAGTATGTTTCTGACCATACAAAGATGAATTTGATAAAAGTAAGAGAGGTTTTTGTCCATCATAGGTCAAAAAAGAAAAAACTTCCTTCAGTTTTTACACAGGTATCATGGTTTGGGAGAAATGTCAAAAATAAACTTGCTACAAGAGGTTTGCTGCACTTCTGGAGTGACCTTGGGAAAATCAAATTTTCTCCTAGATGGAGTGTCTAAATGACTTTCTTGCTGAGTCAACTGATAACTAGACAGAGAGCTTTCCAATGAGCTATCTTGAGCTCAATTTGGAGTTGAGGAAGGCCTCCAAAAGTTGCCTGCAACAACACTGCATTTTTGGACCCTCATTCTGCACTTTTTGACTAGTCTTGGGAGAATCAATTTTTGACAGGTCAAATCAAGTCCATTCTACAAACTAAAGGCATATTTGGAAAGTAGACAGGATAAGCTTTCCAACGAGCTATCCTGGGCCCAATTTGGACATCGGGAAGGCCTCCAAAAGTGGTTTGCAAAAAGGCGCTGCACAAATGCTTCTGTGAGGGCACAAATGCTTCTAGCGCTGCGCGAATGACCAACAAACCCCAGAAACGCATTCAAGTGGCAAAAAATCATTTCCAAAGCTTCATCAACTTTCTCATCGACCTACAACAAATGAATAAGATTTAATGCCATAAATGATCATCTTCATCAAGTTCATGTGTTGAGTGTTTTGAAATTTAGGTTAGAATTTGGTGTTTCAAATTGTTTAAAACCCCAGTATCCCGATTGCATTCTTGAAAATTCCCAAATTGCACTCCCTTACACCTTTATACCCTTCCCACAATTACAATTACTCATTCCCAAATCCCTGTTTTATAAAATTTCCTTTCCCTAAACCTTTTCTCCCAAAAGCCTCAGCCCTAGGTGTTGCATTTATCTAGGCTCCCAATCCCCAAATCCCCATCCTAAATCTCATCATACTACTACTCCCTATCCCTTCCCCCATTTCATACATCCCTATCACCATCTCCTTCATTTTCCCTTTCCCATTTTCCATTCCTAAAAACATATTTCACATGATCCACTTCCCTAGGGTTTTGATAAAAACACCATGGCAGAAGAGGAAGAAAACACATCATATAGTGAGGGAGAGGAAACATAGGTGAGGAGGCCACATAAAGGGGGAAGAACACTCAGACTTGAACCTACCAACACTAGGAAACTCTTGGCTTCTCCATTGACTGTGACATGCTTCAAACATGTTGGCTGTTATGAGTTCTGTGAGCAAATTCAGAGGGTCCAACACCATCCCATGTTGACCAGACTTTCATATCTAAACTCCATGACAACCAAGTTACTTTCGCTGGTGTCACTTTTACTATATCAACTGCTATCATTTCAGCTGCCACCAGGATCCCAAATGTTGGGGAGAAGTGGTTCAAGAAAGGTAATTTGGAGAAACAAGACTTTGACTTTTTCTTAAAACCAAGACACAAAAATCAGACAAAGAGGTTCTTTCTTTTTTCTCACCTCCTGGACAGATATGCACCAATGATGAAGATAATCATGAAATAATTTTCATGTGAAGGTAGATTTTCAAGGCTTTATTCCTATCACATCCGGCTCTTAATGCATTTCACTAGGGTAAGGATGCTTAACATACCCTACTACCTTTTCCGGAGCATAGATAAGATGGCATACATTGCCCAGAAAAAGGAGTATGAACAACAAATGAGAAGTCTTTTTCATCATTCCCTTATCAAAATCATAGTCCTCTATCATCTCAATCAACTAAACATTACACGGGATACCTTCATAGCCAATGATATTTTCAAAGAGCCATCTACTCAGCATGCAAAAAATGTCCCTTTATCATCCCAACCATCCACTTCCATCCCTCCATCTCAGCCCATAGCACATTCATCATCATTAGATCAATCCCCTTCACCTCCTTCATCTCCATCTCATGATGACATTGGATCACCTAGCAGGATTGAGGACAATGAGCCTATTGCCAAAAACCTACCAGAGAGGCAACATGCATGTGTTTGCGCGACACATAGTGGAAGGGGCCATGCCTTCTACATCAACAAGAAAGGTGGACAAAGGCAAAGAAAAGGTGATTAAGGCAGTCATTCATGATGACGAGGACCTTCATGAAACAGAACAAGAATTTCAGCGTATTGACCTAGATGAGGATGAAAAGGAAAAAATCACTAATGCAACCATCAAAGGAAAATATGTCAAGATTAAGGAGCTCCAAACTAATCTTGACAGGGCCATATATGTCATAAACTTCCTTGAGCAGGAGAATGAGCAATTGAAGACGAAACAGGTCATTGATGAGGTCAAGTATATCAGTGCTCAAAGGGAGACAGAAAAGCCAAATTTACGCTAGATGAGACACTTGAAAAGTATGACTTGCTTGATGAAAAAGAGGAACAAGCACCAAGAAAGAGACCTAGAACTAGAGGGCTGAAAAGAGCTCTAGCTCTAGAAAGACAAAGGGAGGCTGAGCTTGCTGATCAGCTAACCCTAAATGAGCAACTTGCCATAGTAATCAGTGAAAATAGGGAGCCATGGCTTGATAGAGCCAATCAGCACTTGGAGAAGCTTCTAGCAAAGGCTAACAAAGACAATGACTTATTGAGGAGGAAGGTCAAACACCATGCTCTAAAGGAGAAAATTGCAATGGCCAAGCTCAAAAGAGCTAATGCAAAGACTGAAGATTTGACCATGAAAGAGAAGAAAAAATTGGACATACTTGTAGAGGCTTCCCTCCAAGCCTAGCCACATCATCATCAACCATTCTACCAATTTTGAAGCATTTTGAAACTTTTTTGCAAAATCTGGGATTTTCAGAGTTTTTCTGAACATGCATTTATCAAAAATTTGGTCATTTGCGCACCGCCCTAGGCGCTACGCAAATGTTTGGGGCACTTTTTTAGGGAAAGAAGACTACCATTGGATTCCTAAGGACAAATGCATTCCGTAAAACCATGTTTCCAGCCTTGATTTGTTGATTTGACAGGTGAAAAGTTAAAAAAACTACCTAAAAATCACATTTCTGCCCCTATTTTGGGCTAGGCACTGCGCAAATAGCAGTCTTGGGAGAATGACATTTTGAGGGGTCAAATCAACTTCATTTTGAAAACTGGAGGCATATTCAGAAAGAGGACTTGAAGGGCTTTCCAACAAAGCCATCTTGGGCCCGATTTGGACACCCGCCAAGTCAATCAAAAGTGGCCTTGAACAGTGAGGGCGCAAATGACACAAGAAGGGTGCAAATGACACAATGAGGGCGCAAATGACCATTCGCTGATATTTTTGAAATTTCTCTGAAATTTTGACTTTACTTCAGAAATTCATGTTTCTACCTATGTAATTAATGATGGTAAATGTAATTATGCTATGGATTAGTTACGTAGGGGTAGATTCATTGGGTAAAAGTTATCATTGAGTCAAAATGAATCAGTTTGAATGTAATTAGGAATGAGTCACTTGGACCATCCTACACTTCAGCTTTCAGTTCAGTACTTTGTGGATCTCTTCCTCACCTCATGGATTCGACCCCTTGAGGATGAGTGAATGTTGTTTTGATGTCTATTTAGTCCCTTTCTTCACTCTTAGCAAGGGTTGGAATCAGTTTGGATGTTAGCTTATTGATCAAGGAACTATTGTACTCAGTTTTGGCCAGTTAATAAAGAAGAGTTGCAACTATTTTTTGGGATACATGTGGTATGATGTTTATCATTGTTTTACCTTCATTTGTGTTGTCTTCATGTTCATTACATCTCTATTGTATGATTTCTTTCAAGTTAATAGGCAGAACACATGCTTGCCCATGCTCTGTTTAGGGAAAGATATCATAATTTGTCCATTTTCCTCTGTTTAGGAAGAATACATCTCCCGTGCTCTTCCTAGCTCCTCATCCGTCTTAAAAACCATCTCATCACAATCGTATTTAAAGTGTTAAGCCGTATGCCTACCTTGCCCCATTGAATCTCTTGAACCCTATCTCATTTTCCTTGACCTAGCTCCCTTGACCTAATATCCTCATCCAATGAAATCCAACCAAATCAAATCAAAACAACCTTTGCACTCATATCTAGCCTAAAACCCTAATTCCTCCAGCCCTCTTGGCCATGACCTTGTGGAGAGAGCCCTCTCTGACTTGGTAGGGCTAGCTACCAAGCCAAAAGTTTGGTCTGTGGTTACCTCTATTGGGGTTCCTTCTTTAGCCTTGGGAATCTGATGCAGTGATAACAAACGCATCAAAGATTGTCGTACTCTCTATCTCTAGGATTGCACGTGTCCAACACCTTGATCTGGGATCAAGTATGATGAGGTTTTTACCTTTAAACTGACTTCAGGTTAGTAAACTAACTTCGGGTTAGTATGAGACTCTTTTTGAGTTCGAGAGAGGTTTTCACCTCTAAGCTAACTTCGGGTCAGCTGAGTGTGATGTCTTTGTGACTCACCTTTTTGTTCTATCTTGAGAACAAGAGCCATCAAAACAAGTTACGACAGGGTGACGCATGATATTTGGTAAAAGAACACTTGTGGACATATGGAGTTCTCCCTAGTTGAGAGGGAGTGTTAATTTTGGTTAACTAGGTCCAAACTCCATGTTGCATTGCTCATATGACGATTATCATATTTTTGTTGGATTCCTCTTTCAAAGAGGTGCAAGATTGATCTAAAGATCATCTTGATTGGATGAGAAGAACATATATTTTGAATTTATTTTCCACACATGTGCAAGGTCGACCAAATTTGTAATGTAGGCTCACATGCCTAATAGATGTGTCACACACCTTCACTGATGGATATAAATTGGAGAGACTTGGAAGTCATTTGTTCATCAACTCATTGCACATTCTCTTATTGTGATTTGATTGGTTCGATAGCCTTTGGAGGCCTTTCTCCCCTCACACGTTTGGAGCTGAAGCTGCTGTTTTTGCGGATGTGTTTAGGGCTCTTTTGCAGTGGCATTGACTAGCGTTGACCGTGGTCAACCTTTGGTCGTTTGACCTCAATATTTTGCCAAAATTTCGATTTTAGGAGGCTGTACTGTTGGGCACTAAAATCGAGGAAATCTGAGTTGTTTGACCAAAGCCCTAATCTGCAGCGTTGACTTTTCTACATTGACTTTGGGTTGACCAACGTTGACTTGTGATGAGCTGTCTTTGAGCACTGCGGGTGTGGCACATGGAAGATTGGCTGACCGAGAAAGACTTTGCTCCGCTGAAGCATCCTATTGATTGCCATAACGCAACAATATCTCATATCTTTGCTGGACAAAAGGAATTGTAAATATGATTTATATTTGCTTTGTCTTCTGTTGATCTATTATGAATGAATGAATGATATTTTAACATCCACGAGACTAAAAATAGTCTATGGGACCACCAACTTCCTTGTTTTTTGCCTTCTGTAATTCAATCCTTTTCTTACTCAAATGGATGATGATCTGACCCAACCTTCTAACAGTTCCATCACTGAAAAGACAATGCCACAGAATTGATGCTAACATACTGTGGTAACTGTCCCTGATGTCTCTGAAAGCGTCACATTCCAAAATGAAATGTTTTTCTAATTCCACTACCCCAGAAGTGCAAAAAGTACATAATTCCCAAGCTTCTTTAGGTCTCTTCCACCGTCATGTTTCACACCGAAGTTGATGCGAGTTAGTTCTTAATTTAGCAATAAGAACCTTTGTTCCCCACAGTATGCTAGCTCCAATGTATTCTTTTTGTTGGAGATCACAAGTGGGGTTGAATGCCTGAACATAATACTTCTTCTTTCTACCCAACTCTTTTCCCCATATACCCTTACGGAACTTCTCCAGCACAAAATTCTTTAACTCCTTGCTATTTGTGGGACATGCATTCAGGGAAATATTCCATTTTTGCATCTTTTTGTTGTTTTGTCTAATCCATGATTTCTTTCTTTCACTCATACCTTCATTGAAGATAACTTTCGACGATCTACCTCCTCCCATTTGCTCAATTCTTTTTAGATACCTTATAAGATGCACCATGGAAATTGCTTCGATGGGAGCTGCCCCTATTTCACTCAACATTATCTCATAGGGAACCAAACTTTTTATTTTGAACTTCCTCATGATCAAGCGTTTTTGAAAATTTTCAATTTGTTTCCATTTTGAAACAGGGATGCTACTAGTCCACAATTCACACCTATATAATATCACTGGACAAACTAGGAGTCCAAAAAGTATGTTGATCGTGTTCCAATCCCATAACTCTGCCTCTCTACTTCTACTTTGAAGTGCATATAATGCTTTCCACCCTCCTAAAATTCTTTTCTTTTTGCAATCCTCCCAATTAAGCTTGTTCTTGAAATCGATCCCGAGGTACTTGTATTCATTTACTTCTTCAAGAATGTTGCCTTCAAAGAAGAATGTATGCTGGCTTTGCTTCCTTTTATTAGAGAAAATCATTATTTTGGTCTTACTGGTATTGACTTGCATCCCCACCGCTTTACAAAATTGCTCAAGGGCTTATAGGTGCATCTGCAATCTATGGGCCGATTTATCAACAAGCACAAGATCATCGACATATAGAAGAACCTTTATCACAAACTGCCCCAATCGAACACCATCCGCACCTTGCAAATTTAGCCACTCTTCCAGTTTGTCAATATATAAACCAAAAAGGGTAGGGGATAAAGGGCAACCTTGCTGGACTCAGATGTCACTTACAAAACTTTCTGAAATGCCTGCTGAAGTTCGAATTTTGACTTTCACCTCTTCATAAAGCCTATGGACAACAACTCTATATTGTAAAGGAATTTCAAGTTCTTCCATTCTACGCCACAAATTATCTCTAGGGACTGTGTCAAATGCCTTTTTGAAGTCAACAAAGCAACAAAATACTTCTTCTTTGCTCCCCCAAACCTTTTTAACAATGTGTCTTAGCACGATGCCGTGATCTACTGTAGAATGCTTCGACCTAAAACCTGCTTGCTAAAATCAACATTTTATTTTCATGTTTATGTGATTGCTATTGTGTATCGAGCCTAAGAAAGATTGAAGTAAAATTGCATCAAGCATAGAACACCATGGTTATCTAAATTTAATAGTTTGCTAAGAATTTTCGGAGGAGTTTTCTGCAGCGAGGGGTAGTATTAGCTAAGGGGATGATCTAATCCCAGAGCCAAGAGTCAGCAAGAGGCAGAGGAGCAGCTTTCAGGGACAACGCAGAGGAGCAATGGTAGCAGCAACAACAGTTACGTAGCAGTTGCGCAACACAACTTCAGCCGCTACGCAGGCCCAGGAGGGGTAGCGCAGCAGCTTCAGAGGGCTTCCAGAGTTACGCAGAGGCCTCCAGAGGCAGCGTAATGACTTCGTCACCCACTCTGGGGTTACACAATCCCCTTTTGAGCAGTGCAGAGGCACACAGAGCCTAACAGGGCTGACACTGGGGCTTCAGGGGCAGCGTTGGGTTTTCTAGGGCCAGAATCAGGGTGAGTCTTGTAAATCCCGTTTGAGGGTGTGGATCAGTCAGAATCTTGGTCATAGAACAACATGTTAGCTGCAGATCTACTTTTTCTTTGTCGGGTTAACCAGATTTGGTGCCCAGATTTGCTGTACTCACAATCTACTTAATAATAATAAACCCTCATATCTGCTGCACCGGTTTTCCCACTTTAGGTTTTTCCGGGGACTTATGTCCAAAAATCAGTGTGTCACTTTGTTTGAATGAGCGTAATATTCAGTAAATGATCTGCATGTGTAGGCTATTAGTTGTGCTTACTTTGGTATTTTTTGAATATTTCTTCTTAAAATAACTTGTATAACTTAATCAAGTAGGAGAAGTAAACCATGATACTACAATAGGATTTCTGCATAACTGTACTCAGGAATTTTCACATAGTATCAAAGGGATAGCAGATCAAGTTGAATCTCTAGCAAATCAGCTGAAGAATATTTTTTCTGCAGGACAGCAGCAGAAGCAGCAGAGATCCAGAAGGGGCAGCTTGGCAGCAGGAGGACGCAAACCCAGGAAGGGTCAGCGTTGCAGCTACAAAAGGCCATTAGGCTTACGCAGAGCCTTCCCAGGCCAGCACAAGGACCGTGTCACCCAGTCTGGGGTTACACAGTCCACTTCTGAGCAGCACTGAGGCTACGCTGGGCCAGTCAGTGAGACGCAGTCTAGTCATTCTTCCTGTTGCAGAGAAGTCTTGCCAAGATCCGGAAGCAGTGCTTCAGATCTTCAACAGTGTTGGTGTGGTGGAGATTATACCAGTGCAAAATTGTGTCTAGCTAAGTCAACAAAGAGTGGGAGGAAGACAATCACTCAACAGATTTGAGCTAAACAGATCTGAGATTCGATCAGGAGAGTGATCGGAGAGTACTGTCCAATTGTGTTTGGCTAAAGATTTCCAGGAGGGAAATCAGTTGTCAGAGGGAGCAGCTACTATAGAGGGTTTCTAATCACCAAGAAACCCAGATCCAACGTTTTCTGTTGAGTATTGCAACAGAAAGAGGGAGAGGAGTATCTGTTCTGACAGATCTGAGCAGATGGCGCGATATGGACTGAGAGATCAGGATAGGTTGGACAACATGTCCAACTTTGTTATCTGGAGGGCCAGAATCCCGTCAGTTCTAGATGAGTATGGCCTTAAGGATCATGCAGAGAAAGTCCTAGCTGTACCAACCAATGTAGATCCTCTAAAGAAGTACAAAGAAAATCAAGCGCGAACTAAGCGTTTGATCATGGACAGAGTTAAAGACCACGTCATTCCTCATATTTCCAGGAAGAATATGACAAATGAGATGTGGGTAGCGTTGGAAACGATGTATCAGGGAGGCTCTGTCCAAAGAAGGATGCTCCTGGAGAATCATATGCAGTTGTTCCAGATGATGAAGGGTGAGGAGATAGATCCATTCCTCTTCAGACTTCAGAGTATCAAGGATCAACTGATTGCCATGGGCGCAAATCCGGATGAGGGGCTCCTAGTGAGGACTGTCCTAAATGCGGTCTCAGAAGAATGGGAAACGTTTGTCCAAAACATTTTGGGCAGGGCAACATTATTATCATGGGCAGACATGTGGGCAATCCTCCGTCAGGAGGAAATTAGGAGAATCACCAAGAGGCAAAGCAAGAAAAGCAGATCAGCCAAAGTGAAGAAAGAAGAGGAGGATGATGCAGGCGTTGCATCAAAGGAAAGAAAGCAACAAGGGAAGAAGAAGAGGGATCTTTCCAAGGTCCGGTGCTTTAACTATGGCGAACTTGGACACTTCACCAGCACTTGTCCTAAGAAGGACAAAGGATCTTCTGAATCCAAGGCTACAACAACAAAGGATGAGGGCTTTGATGATGATGCAACCATGAGTGCTCATGTGCCTCGAGAGAAGAGCTGGGGTGACATGGATGTGTAGAGCAGCTACAAATCAAGGTGGTGGGATCCTTGAGTCAACCCTACTCTTGGATCACATACGAGCTACGAGAGCCTTAAGATGGTAGCGGGATGAGTCAGGAGATGGTTGCTGAAGGTCACAGTGAAGCAGAGGGGAGAGCTGAAGAGCTGAAGAGGGAGCATCGTAATGCAGAGGCAGCAACAATGTGGAGATAGTAGCGCAGAGGCTGATGGGACTTCAACATCGCAGAGAGGTAGTGCAGAGCTGTAGCAGCGAAGTGGCTTTAGGAGGATAGCGTAAATCAACAGCCAAGGGAGCTTCAGTGATGGGATGCAGCCTGACTTGTTTGTCAACGATTGAGCAAGAGTCCTTCAATTGCTTACTTTTTAGCAATTGAGTTGCAGTGCAACAGTTAGTAGTGGCAGTGCTATGGGAAAAATGATGCAACAATTTGAGAGGTAGCTGCAATACAAATGTGGCAGTGTTAGTGGCAGTGACATGGGCAACAGTACAGAGAGTAGCAGTGAAGTGGATGAAGGGCAGCAGGCCAAGCATCAACAACACAAAAAGCAATTCCAAGCTCTTGCGATACATGGTGTGGATGTATTGCTAGAGCACACTCCGTGCTAAGAGGGAGTATTGAGATTTTGTGTAGTTGGGGTAGCATCGGGTGTGCTCTAGCCCCAAAACTTTGTGGAGGGGCTAAGAAACACATCATCTCCAAAACCCAAAAATCATTTGGAGAAATTTCATCTGGTGTTAAAGTTATTCAAACAATTAATTATTTTAATGTAATCCCTAAGTCTAAACTTAGGGAAATTAAATAATTAAAATGAATTAATTAACACATGTGTTGAAATGTTCTAAATGACGCAGATCAAGAAGTCTTTTAATCTCAGCTGTTGATGAGTGATTTAATCACGGCTGTTGATGTGTTTAACGAAAAAGTATAAGAGAAAGGCTTGAAGGTCAGTTGGAGAGACACACACAGATGCAGAGCTGAGAAACTGAGTTGGAATTCTAGGGCAGGGTTTGCTAAGAATTTCCGTAGGAGTTTTTTGCAGCGAGGGGTAGTATTGATAGAGGGGATGATATAATCCCAGAGCCAAGAGTTAGCAAGAGGCAGAGGAGCAGCTTTTAGTGACAACGCAGAGGAGCTAGGGCAGCAGCAACAACAATTATGCAGGAGTTGCGCAGCACAGCTTCAGCTGCTAAGTAGGCCCAGGAGAGGCAGCGCTGCAACTTCAGAGGGCTGCCAGAGTTACATAGAGGCCTCTAGAGGTAGCGTAAGGACTACGTCGCCCACTCTAGGGTTACGTAGTCCCCTTCTGAGCAGCGCAGAGGCACGTAGAGCCTAGCAGGGCTGACGTTGGGGCTTCAGGGGCAGCGTAGGGGTTTCTAGGGCCAGAATCGAGCCGAGTCTTGTAAATCCCGTTTGAGGGTGTGGATCAGTTAGAATCTTGGTCATAGAACAACAAGTTATCTGCAGATATACTTTTTCTCTGTCGGGTTAACCAGATTTGGTGACCAGATTTGGTGTACTCAGAATCTACTTAATAATAAAAACCCCTCATATCTGCTACACCAGTTTTCCCACTTTGGGTTTTTCTAGGGACTTATGTCCAAAAATCAATGTCATTTTGTTTGAATGAGCGTAATATTCAGTAAATTCTCTGCATGTGTAGGCTGTTAGTTGTGTTTACTTTGGTATTTTTAGAATATTTCTTCTGAAAAAAACTTGTATAACTTAATCAAGTAGGAGAAGTAAACCATGATACTATAGTAGGATTTCTGCATAATTGTATTGAGGAATTTTCACAGTACTTTCTAGTCCCTTTGATGTACTATTTTGAAAATTTGTTGGACATTAATAAATTAATAAATTATCTGATGTTCTCTTTTTGTTTTGAAACATCATATAGGAAAAGCGTAGGCTGGGGAGAACGCTAATGTTGAATGGAAAAATGATATGCCCACCAGTGGGATGTTGTTGTCAGAATTATGCGAGACTCAGTCAAGCCTGGATGCCCCATGGGATAGTGTATTTCCCTTACAGGTTCCTGCCACCCTTGACCCCTCCCCATGAGGTTTGAACCTGAGACCTGATGGGTACTAAACCCAACTCAAACCCACTGGTCTACAACTCATGAGTCTCATCTTACTAAAGAAGATTAGTTGATGCCCAAATAATTAATTATGGGAAATTGCATTGGCTTCTATATTTCATAAAAAAATTAATAAACTTGTGGAAAATGCAGAGGCTAGGTCATTTTCATGTTTGAACTTTGAAGGTTCCATGTGTTAGAAATTCAAAAAGGTGGCTAGATAATCATTTTATCTTATTATGACATTATCTTGTGATATTTCGTTATTATTTTCTTTCTTTCGATTTATCTTTTCTAATCATCAAGATTGATGCCAAACAAATAGAAAGAGGACACGAGAAATAGGCACGCCGCCAGGGAAAAACCCCTCTCTAGGGGAAAACCCAGTCACAAACTCTTCAATAGATTCATAAGATAGTGAGAAAACCAAGACCAAGACAACGACCTCCTTTCCTCCATCAAGTCAGCCTCTTTCATCTTTGATGAACAACTGACATCTTCATTAAGTGAGCCTCCTTCTATCTCTGTAGAATTACTTATCCTTCTCCACTGTTATGCTTCAGATTCTCGGCTTACTACTGAACCTCTGCTATCACTTCAGGTGTCTACTTTCACTGCAATTTTTGGATGCCTTAGTCACTGTAATTTTCGGATGTAAGGGTTATTGTGAGCGACAGAGATCCCATTTTTACTGGAAATTTTTGGACTGAGTTATTTTCTTGTTTGGGTACTCAATTAACTCATAGCTCATCTTATCATCCTCAATCTGATGGTCAAACTGAGATAGTAAATAAATGTTTGGAAGGATATCTTCGTTGTTTTGTATCTGATAAAAAAACACAATGGGTCAAGTGGTTACCTCTCTCTGAATGGTGGTATAACACTTCCTTCCATACTGCAGCAAAAATAACCCCATTTATGGCACTTTATGGATATCATCCACCATCCATCACATCATCTTTAAGAGAAAATTCGAAGGTTCAAGCAGTGGAAGATCACATCGAGCATCAACAAGAAGTTCTCCAACTCTTAAAGGATAACCTCAATTTGGCACAAAATCGAATGAAACAACAGGCAGATCAACATCGCAGCGAGAGAAGTTTTGATGTAGGAGATTGGGTATTTTTACGGCTACAACCATACAAACAAATGTCCCTCAAGCAAGTTAAGAAGGATAATAAATTATCACCAAATTACTATGGTCCTTACAAGGTGTTGCAAAAGATTGGTACTATGGCATACAAATTGGAGCTTCCTGCTTCTTCGCGAGTACATCCAGTTTTCCATGTTTCATGCTTAAAGAAGGTTATAGGTGAAAATCTTCCAGTTCAAACAATATTGCCAGAACTTGATGAGGAAGGAAAATCATATTGGAACCTGAAGCGGTCATGGAAACAAGAACTCGACAGCTACGGAATCGATCAATTTCAGAGTATCTCATCAAGTGGAAGAACTTACCCACTGAAGATTCTACATGGGAGGATGAGAATTTTATACAGAAGCACCCGTAGCTACTCAAGCGTTGAGGACAACACTTTTTTGAAGGAGAGGGGCATGTTAGGTCCCTATATTACTAGTATAGTCCCTTATTGTTGTTAGTGTAACCTTCTTATTGTTATTATTGTACCCTTGTAACCTCCATATTGTTATTATTGTGCCCTTAAATTATTATTGTTAGGTCGGCTAGGATTACATTGTGGCCCCACTAGGATTACATTATGGCCCCATGGACTCCTATATATAGAAAGGAGGTTTTGTAAATTGTATCATCCAAGAATTGTTCATTCATGTAATGTATTGGAGGTTGCCCTCTCATGGCTTATTTCAAGGCGCTGATATTCTTTTCTTTTTTGAGCCGGTTACACAACATATATATACAAGTACATGGAAGATCTCAAAACATATGAACTATGAAGAGTTTAGGCACCACAATGCCATGGACTAGATTCCTGACCACGGCAATCTATCCAAGGTCTCTCAACAGTTTACTCTCTACAATGCCACAGACTAGATTCCTGACCAGGGAAATCTATCGGAGTGGGACTAAGATGGACTAAATCTTTCAACCTCTTTAGGTACCATCAGGCTTACTTACTAACCATCAACCTAGGGATCCAGGTGTGTATTCGAGGTCAGAGCTCTATGACCAACATCACCCTCCCTACTTCTGGACCTAGACATCAATACAAAGTGCCGACTAGATGTCTTCCCAGGCAATGCTTCACTCACAAGGCCTCAACAACAAATCTCTCCCGATCAAAGTGATAAGTAATCAACATCAAAACTTTGAGAGATTTACATGTACAAACACAACTCCAATCAGTTGTACACTTTCAAATGTACATACTCAAATACAAACCTTCGGGGTATTTCAGACAACTAGATGTTGCTTCTCAATTTATCACAGTAGGGCTATCAATCGAATCTTTGACAGAAGATTCCTATTTTCTTTCCTACTCTTCATGCGGCAACATATTCTTCAAAATGCATTCTCCACTCAAGACTATGATATGCCCTCCCTCTCAACCAGGGAGATTTCTTCTATCCAGGCTCCCTCTTAGCCTAGGGAGATCAACTTCTTCTTATGACATTGGAGAATCTTTCATAGTTTCCATCCTTCTCATCATGCTTATCATAACAACTTTTCTTATGAACATCTTCACCGTCTTGAAGATGATGTACCTGCACAACTTAGATAGCAAGTGCAACCAAATCTATAGAAGCATGAAGTTAACCATATCAAAATCATACAATAATGGAAGCATTAGAATTTACAAACATAATTAGCAGGATACTATTCTTTAATACTTCAACTTCTTGCCCAGGTTTTGTTACAAACCCTAAATCACATCAGCAGCTTAATAAGTATATCTGGGAATTCATCATCATGCATAAGCATTTGATATGTCAGACAACATTAATGCATTAGGCATATACCGACCTAGACCAGGCTAGGGATCCAACCAAATGGACACATACCTAGGGTTTCATTCCTAGGACCTTACTTTAAATACATAACAATGGTTTTGCTAATAGACCCACCCAAACCCTAAATATCTAGGGTTTCAAAACATAGCAAAGCGAACCCTACTATATCAGAACTTCAAAGGTTTGAGATCTTAGACAACATCATTCAACCCTAACAAGTTAGGGTTTTCATGGTCATACCAAAATCCCAAACATGACATCATCATCATCAAAAACTTCAAATAGCATTGCCAATATCCCTAAGTAGGCTAGGGTTTCACACATTATCATTATCCTACCCTTAAGTGAGGGTTTTCCAAAGAACCTATCTATGGTTCTATAAGAACAACCAAGGATGTAAGGAGGGTAGATTTATCAAATGATGAATCAGCCTAAACAAGAACCTTTATGATTCAAGACAGCTAGACATAACGATGCTAGTAATGTAACGCAAATTTAAAAATAAGATGAACGTACCTTTTATACTAAGAGAATTTTATAAGGTGTATAGTCTAAGACATACTTGGAGATGTTCCTTGACAAACCTTGTAAGGATTCCTTGAAGTGTTCTCTTTAAGTCATGATCTTTTATACCTGAAATAAATACTTCCAAGCAAAACATGTGATACCAAGAACATAATTTTAATTTCTTAATCTAGATTTTCTATGTAACAATGGAGGATGGAGTAAAGTTATTCTATTTTTCTTGACATCTAGATTATTTTATAAATCCTAGAAGATAAGGATTAAGATTCTTGTATGTTCTTTTATCTAAACTAGAATTATATGGATCATCTAAGATTAGATATAATAAAAGATTATAAATATTCGTACCTAGAGTTTACATGCCTTTAACTTCGTTGATTGAAAGATCAATGTTCCATAGGACTTGATGCTCTCCTTGGAAACTTTAAACACACTGTTAGATGACTAAAGCATAGAAATCACAATACTTACTTGAGTTAGAAGCTGTTCTCAAACTGTTGAATGTTGTAGAGAAGGCTTGCAAGAAAAGAGGTGCTACAGGACTTCATATAGACTACTTCTGATGCTGTCATAAACGACTTATTTTTGCTGATTGAATTTAGACCTCATAACACGTCTTATTGTCATCTGTCTGGGTTGCATTTTTTTAGTCTTATTCAATATGTATAGATGCACTGATTCTTGTCTTCTTCATATTGGTGATAGTATCTTTGGCCTGTGATTCTTTCTATGAGACTCAAATATATCTCAAATGACCTTATTATGCAGCAACTTAGAAAGTTCGTATCACATACATCTCAAATTGTAACTTGCTCTAAAAGTTACACATATTGTATGTCTCAAATAATGACATTGTCTTTCCATGCTTCTTAGAAAGTTTGGATCACCATTATAACTATGATCTCCTCGGACTTATGCATGAGCTTAGAATCACCACAGAATAAGTTTAGATAAGGTTCAGGCTTCACTTAAGGTCCTTGCATTCTTCCACAGAGATGATATTCAGACTTCCAAGGAGATGACCTTCAGATTTCCACAGAGATGACGATTTGAACCTTTATGTTTCATCACAGAGATGTGGTGGCTTCATCACACAGATATTCAGATTTCCTCATACTCTTCAATGGCTTCCCAACTCTGATACCATGTTGAGAAATTAGAAAAGGTGGCTAGATAATTTATTTCTCTTATTATGACATTATCTTGTAACGTTTCGTTATTATTTTCTTTCTTTCGATTTATTATTTCTTATCATCAAGACTAATGCCAAACAAATAGAAAGAGGACACGAGAAATAGGCACGCTGCCAGGGAAAAACCCCTCTCTAGGGGAAAACCCAGTCACGAACTCTTCAATAGACACATAGGATAGTGAGACAACCAAGACCAAGAGAACGACCTCCTTTCCTCTATCAAGTCAGCCTCTTTCATCTTTGATGAACAACTAACATCTTCATTAGGTGGGCCTCCTTCTATCTCTGTAGAATTACTTATCCTTCTCCACTGTTATGCTTCAGATTCTCGGCTTATTACAGAACCTCTGCTATCACTTCGGGTGTCTACCTTCACTGTAATTTTCGGATTCCTCAGTCACTGTAATTTTCGGATGCCTCAGACTTCGGACTGTGTCACTACTGAATCTTGACTAACTTTCCTTTCTGTCAATCTTCAGACTTCGGATACTTGCTTCATCATGTTACTGCAGGACCTCGGCTAGACTTCTGAATTCGAATGCTTGCTTTATCATGTGTCACTACAGAATCTCGACTAAACTTCAGATCTCGGATATCTATATTCACTGTAGGATTTCAGAACCGAATACCTTCTTTTTTTCACCGAACTTGGAACGAGCTTAGCTGGGTATATATAGTTGTTGATGTCTCCAAAATGAGCTGACATGATTATTTGAAGAGAAGTGTCTCTATATAAGGTTAGGGCGACTAGATGACGAGGCTAACTTGATGGGAAGGAATAATAAACATTTTTCTTGACTTTAAGGATCCCAAGAAGGGTTTCATCCAACAATAATTTTAACTTACTCAACAAAAAATCCTAGAGCACACAATGGGTGCTTTGACCTATTTGACAATTGACAATTGACCCAAGCATGAAACCCATTCTTTAATAAGTCAATGATAATAAATTCTTTTTCAAAAGTACATTACATTGTGACTCAAATGAAGACCGAACCTAGTTACATTCTTCAACACCATGTTTTACGTTCATATTTGTCAGTTGACTCAAATGCTGCAGCTGATGTGTCAGTATCGATTTGAAATAGGTGACTGTATTTCAAACAATGTTTTATATCGTTTATATTTTGGTTAACTGTTTTATAATGACGTTTTTATAATAATTTGTATTTGATCTCTTAACAAGTACTTTATATTGTTAAAGACTAGCTATCTTTTAGTGAATATTCCGTTCTTTGAAGTTGATATTCATTTGCTATTTGGTTGTTTTATAATCGGATGGAGTTCCTTCACAATTCTTGAAGGCCCATCAAAGAGACTAGTTAATTTTTAGTGAAATTTCCCCTATTTGAGGTTGATATTCATTTGATTTTGATTGGTTGAGTTGGGTGAGGTGCCTTATTACTCTTGAAGCTCGAATTTCTTTTTTAATCAGTTAGAAGAAATGAAGTGAAAATTGTTCAATGAGACAGTTATACTTTCTCTATTTTTATAGCTTTTCAACACTCAGATTTAATAATTATTTAAAATTACATGTTGTAGCTGGCAGGCATTGTAAATCAAGGGAAACTGGTACCAGATGACATCATTGTTAATCTATTATCTATGTGTCTCCAAAAAAATGCACTGAAGGGTGAGACGGGATTTATGCTTGTTGGATTTCCAAGAACAACATGACAAGCTGTAAGAATCTCCTACCTGATATTTTGGGGCAATGATTATGATCATGGTTTCTCTGTTGTGTTGTGGACCATACCGTGGATTGTTGTCTATATCTAATTGTGCATTGTGTGATGTTGCATGTCATATCTAATCCAATTTAGAGTGTGGTCCATTGAAACTTCTGGCAGAGTATCATGTCGCCTGTGCTAGAAATTTTAGAACGTATGTGTATAAATCTTGTGAAACTGACACTGATGCATTCATTGGTATATACTATAAAGTACTTAACATATTTTTATGAACTGTGGCTTAACCAGTCAAAACGTCGTGAACTTAAACTGAATTTAAAATAGGATAAATTAACATGATAATGAACAAATCACAGAGACAACTTAAATATGTTCTTCAATAACAGAGAGGATGGAAGAAACGCAGTCAAGTGACAGTGTAATATCTCAGGAAGTCCAAAGACCTTGAACATAATACAAATCAGGGGGACAAAGTCATATAAGATGCTATCCAGAATAATGTGAAGAAAGTATTTTAATGGTTCTCCAGAAGTTATTATAAATATTAAAAATAAATATGGTGTGCGGTTAGCTAGTGGCATAAAACTATTATGAAAATATAGTTTTATAGTGACATTTGAAGTATTTGAACCAGGTGCTGGTTACACCTTAGTAGAAAAAGATCTGGACTCTTGATAAAGCGTTTTTGACCGGAGAGGTCTATCATCTTTACAGCCAGAAGACGTTGGCACTTTAGCTATAAAGCTGCATAAATATATGTGTGTGTGTGTGTTTGTTTAACTCATTCAAAGTTCTCCACATCACATATACAATGTGCTCTATCTACTTTATGTGTCTGTGTTGCATCATTGCTCATATATATTTTGTTGGATAACCATAAACCCATTTAGACTGGAGATGTCACAGAACTCCTTCTAATATCAGCTTTACAATTAGAAGACATTTGACTGGAGAGGTTACAGAATTCCTGCCAATATCAGCTTTACAATTAGAAGACCTTTGGCTATAAAGCTGCAGTTGACCTTTAGAATTTTCAGAGGAGGTAAACCGTAATATTATAAGAGGAAATTGAGTGGCAATCTCATGTTGGTCCTCTTGCTTCAAGACTGTAGGCTAGGTGATTTATTACTTTCCATCTCATTGTTCGAAAAATTTATTGCATAAATAGGCCCAAAATGTTGTACCTGAAGCATGGTAAATACTTAATTGCTATAAAGATACCTGTTGCTTTCTCCATAAGGTGAATTATATGCATCTTTGCTTGTGCTAAAAAATGGAAGAAGTGGATGGCCATCCTCTTCAAAAAATTTAGTAGGTGGATAATGTGAATGGAAATTTATTCTTATTTCATACTGGAAGAACAGTGTTGCATGTCATTCCCCATGCTATTTACGGGAAGATACCTTCTTGCCTTCTGTTCAAGATGGAGATATGCTTATTGGCAAATCAGTCTTTCTTGCTTGTAGTGGGTCATGCTGAATGTTTACTTTTTGATCAAGTCGGTTATGCATGTATTCTTTGTTAGCAGTATTCCACTATCACGGTACTAGTGGCTTCTATGGTTTGCCAAAGAATTTTGTTGACTTTTTAATGCAGTGGCTAACATAGCAATCCTGTTATCTGTATTTATTACATGCAGGAGTTCAACAGCATTATCCTATGAACTTAGTGGAATTCCTGACTGACATCTTAATCTCTTTTCGTAGGAGCTTTCCTTTCTTCTTACTGTGGGAGATTCTAGAACAAGTAACAGAGATTGATCTGATTATCAACCTCAAGATCAGAGAAGATGTCTTGCTTCAAAAATGTTTGGGAAGGCGAATCTGCAGCCAGTGTGGGAAAAATTATAATGTGGCTTCAATAAATATTGTAGCAAAGATGGACACCCAGCTATCTATATGGCTCCGCTTCTGCAGCAGCCCGCCACCAAGTTGTGAATCGAAGCTAATAACTAGGACAGGTGATACTGAGGAATTTGTGAAAGAATGGCTTCATGTATATCATGATAAGACATATACCTTGATTTTAGCCTTTTGAATATTTATCTTTGGATTTTGTGGTTTCTTGTTGATTCAAGTTGCTTCTAGGCTTTGCAGGTTTCTTGGTTAGCTTTCTTTTTAGCCAGATGCCTTTGTTTTAATTTGCTTCTGAACTCAATATGATTATTTTCTTTTTTTAGAGCCGACCCATTGAGGAATTCTATTGCAGCCGACGAAAACTACTCAAATTTGAATTGCCAGGGGGCATTCTTGAGTCATGGCCAATACTATTGGCTGCCTTGAATATCGAAGAAAGGGACAATAAACATAGATCAGCTGCTTGAACTTCATTAATAAATCATGCCATGATTCAGGTACAACAACCTGAAGTGATACGGGATTGATTATCAATCAACATTGTCATTTTCATCTTATTGTTTGGATGCATTTTAGCCACATTTACTGCCTTGAATATCGAAGAAAGGGACAGTAAACATAGATCAGCTGCTTGAACTTCATTAATAAATCATGCCATGATTTAGGTACAACAACCTGAAGTGATACGGGACTGATTATCAATCAACATTGTCATTTTCATCTTATTGTTTGGATGCATTTTAGCCACATTTATACAGGCAAGCATAGGATATTTTTTAAATAAAGCTTTAGTGGAGGCTTAAATTTAGAGGTAGTGTTTAGCCTTTGGGAGAGATTCTATAGGTACTTGAGAGAGATATGGATCCAGTGCTGAAGTGTTTTTAGTTGTGCCTTAGAAATGGAATAGGATTTTTGACAGTCATGGATCTGCCTAATGGAATGTGATTTTTGACAATCATGGATCTACCTAATGAAATGTTGGTTTTAACCCTGTACAAAAATTACCTGTAAACGAATTATTAAAACAGAAACATATACAATGGCGAGAACATAAAGCAAATATACACAGATTTTGTAATATCCCTTTCGGAATATTTTACATATTTTGCAGGAAAACTAATTCAACCAGAATTTCTGCATAAAATTACCATTCAATTTCACAGAAGATTGCCATGTAAAATAGAACAAGAGAACACATGCAATTCGACCATACAACATGCAGAAATAATCTCAGCTTTATTATATATATATATAGAGAGAGAGAGAGAGAGAGAGATCGCCATGTAAAATAAAACAAGAGAACACATGCAATTCGAACATACAACATGCAGAAATAATGTCAGCTTTATATATATATATATATATATACTGGGGTTTACATGCTGAAATGACAAATAGCTGAAATAGCTGAGATAGAATTGGTCTCAAGGATTTGCTGCAATGCTGCACGGGCCCTCCACAAAAACTGAACCAAACTGCCACTGCTAAGCTATCCTGTGAATTATGGATGAACTCACCAAGGGGAGATGGATGCTCGCCCAATCTCTCTAAGCTATCAATCTGCATCCCACTGCCAATTGGAACCTGTAGTACCTGTGATGTCCAAGGCTCCCTGCTCTGCTATGCCCCTGACTAAAAATATCCTACCATCAATAAGATACCAACTCACGATCTTCTGCCAATCTATTGTATGGACGCCTGTGCAATGAATAAGTCTACTAGGCTGATATCGGTCCATGCTCAACTCTCGATGCTCTGCCTGGTGAACTAGCAAAACCTGTCCATGAAATCTTGCCCCTCTCCCTATGATGGAACAAAGTGGGCAAGCTGTGCTGCAAGCCCTGTCTATGTACCCCTGGAGAGGGCTGCTACCTGAAAATGATGCAGCTCTATTGGTCGTCCCTAAATCTGTTTGCACCTCATCAATGGGTAGACCCAAAGATGGATGCACTGCTGTCTCCCTCGCCTGATAGGAGACTTTGTGCTCCTCTAACCCACCAATCCTCTGCAAAACTGTCCCGCCAGACTCCAACACCTCCTGAGGACAAGTGTCAGCAAATACTGCCACCTTGCCAGCTGTCTGTACATCTGTCTGCTCCTCATCAATCGCTGACCCCAATGGTGGTTGCTGATCTTCCTCCAACACGGGCTCAATATGATCCTCTGACTGGCCCTCCACAAAAGGCTCATCATGCATGTTGTGCATATCATCCTCCTTAGCTGACTCGTGCTCCACCATATGCTGCTCATGTTGAATCATCATGGGTGACTCATCATCCTGAATGTCTCCCCCAGAGTCCCCTGATTGCTCCCTATACACCGGAATATAAATCCGACCTACTGTCAACAACTCCACATCACTGCTCTTGCTCCCCATAGGTATCCTCATATGACCTCATGGGCTCATCCAAAGAAGAATCCTCATCTCGACATACAACATGAATGCTCTCCGACTCTACCTCTGCCACCTCATCCGCATCTCTCAAGCATGAGTGGTCGGGTCCCCAAGGTTCTTTGCAGATGAAGTAAAGACCCTTCCTCCTAAGCTCATTCTTGCTGCCTGATCCATCAAACTGGGGCCGCTCCTATCTGGTCAATTGTCTTTTGAATATCCCAATGTTCTGTTCAACCCGCCTTTCGGCTAGCTCATAAGCAACATGTGAGACCAATTTCTCTCTCCTTCAAATGGTCAACAATCTAGTCTGTATCTCCCGACAATGGCATCACGACCCCTCTTACACGATGACAAAATGGACTGCATGTGTGTTGTGACTGTGTCAGGTTGATATTTCGTAATGCTGAAGAAGCATTGGAACATCTGTAGGATCAAGTCATAGCACCCCAACTCAAACATGAGGTCATAAACTCTAACCAAGGCCATGACTTCTAGAATCTCTAGCCTCTTCCCAAAGGTAGGGCCCTCACTGTTATCCAAATCCTGCCAGGTCTCCACTATCAACCTGAAGACTTCCCTCATAATGTTATCACTGTAAGGAGGTATAGGTGCGGTCAACGTCAAAATACTACTAAGACATGAGGCAACTGGAAGTTTGACTCCTATATAAGGGTGCTCTAAATACTTGGGTTGTGCTAAGGGAAGCATGGCTGGTTTTAGAGCCCAAATCAAGCTCTCCCCATCTGAATCCACCTTGGAAAGGAGTGAAGCAATTTCTTCTAGTTTGAGAATGGCTTTGTGGTCACCCCCAGGCATCTCAAATTTGTCCCAAGTTTGAAGATTTTGTGTCCCAACTCATGCTCTTTTTATGGTTGCTCTTGCTGTAGCTAAGTAAGTATTCCCTTAGAAAGGGATTTGCTAATTGTTGTTGCTAGTTTATTGAGAGAGTTTATAAGGGTGTGATCCATGTTTTAGAACTTACAACATGACCGTACAATGATGATGGCAAATCTTGGCAGCTCAAGACTTTGAATCTTACAAGACCTTGACTAACAACAAAACAGAGTGTTCAATAATATCACAGTGATATGGCCAACTGTCTTAATATAACTTCTCACATCTGCGACATAGACAATATTTTGCTCAAAACTTGAGACTAACAATAATATAAAGACTCAACATACAAGATACTAGCACTCAAAGACTCAACTGTACCTAGCCCAACTTTTGTCACAAATATATCAACTTCAAATTGATCATTACGTATATATTACATGGATTTATAAGATGTAGGACCTAAACCCTTGAAATATTTATTTTAAGGGCTTCAAACACCAAACAAAATGACATTCAAGTACCAAGGAGTAAGGATATGGAATTTTACAAGCAAGAGTGGTACCTCTGCTACAAAAATCTGCGCCTGCCATTCAGTATTTTGATCTCCATGGTATTGTTTGCAATCGGCTTGACTTGTCACTTGAGCGACTACATGAGTAATATGCTTGGCCCCTCTACAAGGAGCAGTCGCACGACGTTTAGTTTGCGTTTTGGCATTAATGCTCAAACATAATTTTATTTAGCTCCTTAGAGGAATACTTGGAACTTTAATGACTTAGTTCCCACGAATGTTGGCGGCTCCTAATTTCCTGTGTGTACACCGACGTCACACAACTGAACAAAATCTCTGTCATGCCTACTTCAATCACATCGGAGATTATGTAGCTCCTTTTATGCATCGTTTGGCCTTCACGAACATTATTTAAGGTGCACACAGGTTCTGGTGTCAGACAATCACTACCCCCTCCGCCTCACATTTATTAGACCACGTGATCGTAGTATCAAACCCCTTTGGTGTTGGGTAAATTTCCAATGCTCACATAGCAATCGCCAGTGGTCCCCTTTGTCTACAACCTCTGGAGCGTCCCTCTTGCTTTGTAGCGCGTGCTCCCCACAAGCCTGCACTTATGAATCGACCCTTTCTAATTAATTCTCAACTTGCTCAGAGAGAGAACGCTGTCCCCAGACAGAGAGAGAGATCGACTCTGTGCCTTGAACAATTCCGGCTCGATTAAACACTGAACACTCGCAATCCAATGTAGTTCCATGCGCTTCAATATGATGGTCTTATTGGCTCCTTTCCTAAGATCCTTCGATTGCTGCCATCGTTACACAATTAGTTGTATTCACCAACTGTTCTTACTACTCGGGCATCCAGTTGGACGACGGGCCATGATCCACATTCACAAGACGCTCCAGTAGGCCCTCTGTCGAACAGAAACGACCCCACACTCCCTCACATTTCGTTTAAAGTTTATTGTCGCACGTCGTCAACCTGTCACAATTTTGAATTCCCAAAATAGAATGTGCAAATCCCAACCAGAACTTGTCCCATGAACTACGAATGCGGCCAGTCGACCTGCAGAATGCCACTCGTTAAATTATTCGATAGTGGGTGAGATGGTGGCCCTCTCTGTAATATAATTTTCTGCTCGTGGCCTGGCTCGCACAAACCGTGTCCCCTGAAATCAGCTCGTCCCTGGCTCAACGAATCACCCAATCGTGGTTATGAGCGTGCCACCTGGTGAGCCCTGGTATTGCACCAATAGTGCTGCAACTCCCAAGGGTTGCCCTACTTTACTTTATGAACTAGGGGTTCGTACAAACTTGGAGGTGACAATGCTATATACACAGCAGATGCATTATGTTCATGTCATCCTCTTCTGCTTTACGAAAGGGTGCTATTTCTTAAACTATGATAAAAAATGAAAATTAAATTGTTGGAAGGAAATGACAGAAAGGAAACTAACTTAATTTGCAGAAACAAAATGATGGAAATGAAAATAATTTAATGTGCGAAAAGGAAATGACAGAAATAAAACTAATTTAATCTGCAAAAGGAAATGACTGAAAAGAAACTAGACTAAGTTGCACCTTGTTAGGCCAATCGACTAAACACACCCAAATTATCCTCTGATCTATTTACCATGCTATCATGCTTCTAACGATGCAACTATTCATGATAAACTAAAATTGACAAAGTGTGGCTTGCAGTTTGGAGGAAAACGGTATAAAGGTGCTAATGGAGGGCTTAACACATGAAACAAGGCTTAGAGGTGGAAAGAGCGGGTTTAAACCTTATTAAAGCTTTATTATGGCGCAAAAATGCTTTGTGCGATGGCAGAGTTGCAATGGAGGGTGATCGTAATCGGTGTTTGGAGCGATAAAGGTTAACAAAAACAAAATAAAAAGTGCGATTTGCGATGTGCGATGTAGCAGATGACGTGGTGGTGGGACCTGTGGCGGAGTACAAAGCGATATCACAATTAGCATACAGAGTGGTAAGTGTTAATGAGAACAAAATAAAAAGTGCGATTTGCGATGTGCGATGTGGCGGATGACGTGGCAGTGGGACCGGTGGCGGAGTAAGGAGCGATATCGCAATCGGCAGACAAGAGCAGTAAGTGTTAACGAGAACATAATAAACAATGCGATTTGTGATGGGGCAAAAGTTGCGAAGTGCGAAATGCGACGGGTGACGTGGCGGTAGGACCAGTGGCAGAGTGCGATGACAATATTGCAATCGGCGTCGAGGGCGGTAAGTCTTAAAGGAAAAAGGAAAAGGTTGCGAAGTGCGAAGTGTGATGGGGCAAAAGTTGTGAAGTGTGAAGTGCGATGGGTGACGTGGTGGTAGGACCGGTGGCAGAGTATGACAATATCGCAATCGACGTCGGGAGCGGTAAGTCTTAAAGGAAAAGGGAAAAAGTTACGAAGTGCGATTTCGCAATATCGCAATATTGCAAGGTTGGCGGAGAAGCGATAGTGCAGTTGGGAGGAGAGTGCGAAGTGCGAATGCGATAGCGGGAATTTCGAGGAGGAAAGGCGAAGGTCAAAATTCAAAGTGTTTGGAGGGTTTTCAAGTTAAAATGGTTGTGATAGCTGCGATAAGAGAAAAGGAAGGAATAGAAGGCGTAACCACTATGCACAGGGGGGTAACACAGTGTACCAGATCGTAACAACAAAGATGGAAGGAAAATGGAAGATGAAGCGGGAGGTGTTGGAGAACTTTTCTGGGACTGTTGAGACTTATTCCTGCAATCAACCTGCTAACTTATGCGCAAAGAAACAAACAAATGAGTAAAAATACTGTGCAAAGGAAGACAGAAAAATGGTAATGCAATTCTACTTTTAATCTCAGAAACAATGAACAGAAATCAGTTTTTAGGTCTGTGGGAAGGTTCGCCCTCCTCAAGCTCTATTGACAAAGATGAGAAGGGGGTCTTCATTCACAACTTTTTTCGCTTTTCTCCTCTATTCTATTACTCACAAGCAAATGAAACTTACAACAACACACTGAAAGCAAAACTAAACAACAACTTGAAACATAAACAAAATTATCAGAAGCGGAACTAGTGAAATGACAAAAAGCAGAGAACAAATACAACAAAGAGGCTGAGGCAGGTGGATTGGGTCCTAACCCACAAGCCTAGCTCTCTGAAACTTAAATCAGTAAAATGAAATCAATCTGCTCATTTCATAAAAGAATAGCCTCATACATTTCTGAAAGTTTGATCACTGAGTAAAATAATAAAAAGCTCAATAGCTTGCAATAAAGTTCCGACCCTTCCTAGCTCTAGCTTTGCTCTATTTATTCTACAGGGCAGCTACTAACAACTCCCTAGAAAATAGTGATTGAGTCCACTTGACTCCAAGTGAACAAAGATTGAGTGCACTCCTCTTTGAGTTGCTTGGCTGCCTCTTGAACTTGAATTGCTGGAGAGAATCCTTGGGGATCCTTTGGTTGTCTTTGGAATTCAAATTGCTGGAGAGAATCTTTGAGATCCTTTGGCTGCTTTTGAGAGTTAAGGGGGGTGGAAAATCCTGCTATAATTTCTCCTTGCTGTCTCCTCCACGTCTTGATGATAAAATCCTTATAAAATTGCTAATAATTCATGATTTTCTGTACTCAACCTCATATTAGGCACTTAGAGTATGTTAGCTTTAATCACCACTTATACTAGCATCATAAAACCAAATAATAATAAAAATGCAAGAAAAAGAGATCGAAGAAGGCAAAAAGGTGACCATTAACCCCCTCCAAATATGTCTAATGATGGAGCTCATCATCACCGCCCTACTGAATGGTTGCTCATCCTCTGAGCAACTAATCCTCCTCCTGCATTTCCTTCAAGGCTTTGACAACCCCCCTGATTTCTTGAGGAAGAAGTGTGGGAGTTTCCCCAAGGGGGTAAAAACCATTATTCTTTTCTACATTCTCCCATTCTCTATCTTGTGCATCTGTGTCCTTTTCATCATTCAACCCCAGCATCAAAGGTGGGTTGAGCTTTAGTCCCAATCATTGGACCTTTTTGGCCTGCATGGCCCTCTTGTATAGTGGTTCCCTTTCCAATGCACCCCTCAGTCTTTCTGGAGTATGGTACTCCCTATTCTTGAGGTTGTGAGGGAGGCTGTTCCATCTCCTCTGGCTGGCCATAATGCACTCATCTTCTATTTTCCTAGAAACATCATCAAAGTGGCCTATTACCTGCGTTTGGTCTGAAGGTAGCTTTCAACTAGTGTAGAGTCCCTTTCAATCTCTTGACGGTTAAGGATGACTCTTGTGTTGAACAATTCTGGTCTGATATATAAGGGTTCTCTATTTCTTCTTCCCATGACCCTCAATATCTCTTTTTCTCTAGTGTCCTCATTCATCATCCAAGATACTAAAGCCATCAACTGCATATCCCCCATTGTAGGATTAGGGTCCCAAGTATCCAGATTTGTCAGCACAAGGTTATGCACATAAATCTCTGCCATTTTTGCCTGATCAGCCATGTGAGCTTGCTTGTAGAAATCCATGAATCGCCTACAATCTTGGAAATGTAGTGATCCATGGGAGGCTAGAGTTTGGATTTGAAATATGAGCCATTTCTCCTTGAAGTACACAACATATGAGTCAGAAGGGAATGTGTTCTGAAGGGCTTCTATGCATAAGTCTTCCATGGTGGCTACTTGCTGCCCTTTTTGCTGCAATTGCCCCTTCAGTGCTACATTCTCTGCCTGTGCCTTCTGCAGCTGCTCCTTCAGAACTGTTTCTTCGATTCTTTCCTCCTCCCTTGGTGATTCTTCAATGATACTCGGGCTCGTGGGAGGAGTTTCTGGCTCTCTCTGACTTATCCTCTAACTCTTGTTAGCTCTGAAATACATAGAGGTCTGCCTTTTTCTCGTTGCGCTCGGAGGAGCTAAGGTGGCAACTACCTCTTTGTCTTGAGGGGATGTGGTGCTGTGCTGTGAGTCTTCTTCTTGCTCACTTTCTGCTACCTTTATGACTTCTGTCTCTATTTTCATTTTTTCTGTTTCTCCTTGGCCCTTTGTCTTTTCCTCTTCTTCTTCTTATTCCTCTTCTAGTTCTTATTCTTCTGGTTCCTCTTCTTCTTCTGTTTTTTCTTCCTTTGTTGGTTCTTCTTCTTCTTCTGGTTCCTCTTCTTCTCCTTCTTCTGTTTCTTCTCTAAGGCTAGGAGAAAAGCTTTCCTTGGTCCCTTGCGACTGTGTTTGATATGCGGTATACTTCGGAAGCTAGCTCGACTGCTGGTGATGTTGTTCTGCTGCTGCTATTGCACGCTCTTCAAATACACAACCCACTCTCGGTACTGCTGTGCTGCTGGCTGCCTTCGGTCTCTTTCCCTAAAAAATTCTCAATTCACTGGTTTGGATGAGACATGATCTATTTTTATTAGATTGCGCAACTAATTATGGAGCGCTTATGTAACTCGGCTCAGCTCCAGTTTCTGTTGTAGACAGTTGGACCCTCTTCTTGTTAGCTAGATGATACTGCGTGTCTCCTCCTCTCATCCTCCTCCACTCCAATTGATTTAATTTTTAATTTTTATTTTTTGTTGGTCCAGGTGGCATGTGCTTATAGTTTTTTTTAGTCATACTTGACGGTGGTGGCCAAGTTAAATGGCTGCCTTTTTTCCTCTTAAACTCTTAGTCTGTAAATTTAATTATTTCTGGCCATTATGAATGCATGGCGAGGGGTGAGGGGCTATACCTGAGCTTACCAGTTGCTGTCAAGGTGTTTGTCGGAGCTAGAATTTGGAGACAAGCCTCTTATATGCTGTGTTCTTCCTTATTTTCATGTTTTCAGAGTGAGCAGCTCGCTGAATGAGAAACTCTCTGAGTGAGCTGTTGATCTTTCTTTCTGTTTCTTCCCGTTGTAGATGCTGCGTGGGGGTGCTCCAGATGCCATGGGTGGTACTCTTGTCTTTCCCGGGGTCTGCTTTATCAGCTCCTCCCTTTGTTTTTTTCTTGCTGTTCATGAACATATTTTTGCGCTGTAGGAATTCCCTGATGTCTGTAGCAGTATGTGTTTTGCTTTCCTTGCTACATTGTGCTCAGGAATGGAGGAATGTGGTGTATGGAGGTGATGGAGGAAGTTTATGAAAATGAATTGAGTGAATGATGGGATGGATGGTAAAATAGAAGAAGGGAAAAGAAGATGAATGTTTCCCTGTGTTTCCAAAAACCATTAATAACCTGCAAAACATCAAACACAAAAAACACAGAGATGCAGATGTATATTTTTTTGTTTTTGGTTTTTGAAAGAAAGTGGGCTGCCTCCATGGAGGTTTTCAACCCACAAACTTGCCTTGGACGCCTCAGAGAGGTTTTCAACCATGGATCTTTATTCTCTTTTTTTTTTTGGAGAGCAAGTGAGTTTCCTCCATCGAGGTTTTCAACCCACAAGCTTGCCTTGGGTGCCTCAGAGAGGTTTTCACCCATGGATATTTTTTTATTTTTTTATTTATATTTTTTGCAAGAGGTGTGGGAAACTATGGAGTTTCCCTTCACATACACCTCTTTGCTTATTGAATTTATGAACTCTGCCCTTGACAAAGGCTTCTTGTAAATTTTAAGTCTGTGACCATTGACAAGCAAGGGGATTACTTCCTCATCTATGGTTCTGATTTGAACTGCGCCATTATCAAAACATTTTTCCACTGTGTAAGGTCCCAACCATATTGTCATCAGCTTGCCGTTGAAATCTTTAAACCTTGAATCATACAACAACGCCCAATATCCTTCTTGGAAGGTATTTTCTTTGATGTTCTTTTCATGCCAGACCTTCCTTTGTAGCTGAACTACCTCCATGTGAAGAAGTGCTTGCATTCTGAACTCATCCAATCCATTTAGTTGCAACAACCTCTCTTTTGGGGCATTTGATAGATCTAGATTTAATTCAGCTGCCATTCTTAAAGTATTGAATTCAAACTCAACTTAAAGTAGAGCCTTTTTACCATAGACTAGTTCATAAGGAGTGAATCCTGTTGTTGTCTTCCAAGTAGTGTTGTAGGCCCAAGTAGCTTCTACCAATTTGTCCGCCCAATCTTTTCTGCAGCTGCTCACAACCTTGGTGAGGATGCTCTCTAAAGCTCTGTTAGTTACTTCTACTTGGCCATTCGCCTGAGGGTGATAGGCAGTGGAAGTTCTATGCTTAATCTTGTGCTTCCTCAAAAGATTCTCAATGAGGTGAGAGGTGAATTGTGTTCCCTGATTAGTGACTATTTCTCTGGGGTATCCAAACTTGTAAAACACATTCTCTCTCAGCAATTCTACTACTTTCTCCTCGGTTGCTACCTTCACTGTTTTTGTTTCAGCCCACTTTTTCAGGTAATCAGTGCAGACTATGATATACTTCTTTTGTCCGGATGGTGGATTGATAGGTCCAACAAAGTCCATGCCTCACTTTTCAAATGGCTCAAGAGCCACTTGAGGGTGCAAAGGCATCTCATCCCTTTGCGTGGGTTTCCCCATCCTTTGGCACTGGTCACACCTGCTGGTGTATCTTCTGGAATCTTGGTGAATGATAGGCCAATAGTATCCTGCCTGCAAAACTTCGTAAGCAGTTCTCTTTGCAGCAAAGTGGCCTCCACATGGGCTGTCATGAAATTCAGAGAGGATATTAAAAACTTCTTCCTCCCTCACACATCTCCTTAGGATTTGATCAAGGCCTAGCTTGAAAAGGTTTCCCCTAATCCATGTGAAAGGGGCGCTTTTTCTAATGATTCTGCTCCTCTCCCTGAATGAAAAATTAGGAGAGAGCCTCCTAGCAACCAAGTAGTTGGCTATATCAGCAAACCATGGTGAGAATGCCGATATAGCAAAGAGATGCTCATATGGCAGCTGGTCATCCACCATTCCTTCTTCACCTGAAGGGAGAGCTAACCTGGACAAAGAATCTGCAACAACATTCTCCTTTCTAAGTTTATCAACAATAGTCAAATCGGATTGGTGCAAAAGTAACAACCATTTAATTATCCTAGCATTAACATCTGGTTTGTTCATTAAATACTTGATGGCTGCATGGTCAGTGTGAAAAAAGATTTGATATCCAGTTACATAATGCCTGAATTTGTTCAAAGCATGGACAATGGCTATCAGTAAAAGTATAATTCAGTTTGGCCTTGGACAAGTTCTTGCTGATGAAATAAATGGCATAAGGTATTTTGTCCTCTAATTGCCCTAACGCTGCCCCTACAACTTTTTCAGATGCATCAATGTGGATGTGGAAAGGCAGAGTCCAATTTGGACCTCGGAGGATGGGGGCAGTAGTCAACTTTCCCTTAATGAGCTCGAAAGCCTCATGACAAGGACCAAACCAAAACTCAGGCCAATAATCCAAATAATGGCGAAGCCATCTTGCTGAAATCTTTGATGAACATTCTATAGTAACCAGCTAAGCCTAAGAAACTCCTGACATCTTTCTGATTTTGAGGAGCAGGTACCCTTTTGATGATAGTGATTTTGTTCGGGTCTACCTGTATTCCTGCTTGGGATATGGATTGTCCTAATACAACCCCTGCTTTCTTTAGGAATTCACACTTTTCTGGGCTCAAAGAGAGATGCATCTCAATGCAAATTCTTAGTACTTTACCCAAATTGGAGAGAGCCTCCTGGAAGTCATCCCCATATGGTGTGAAATCATCCATGTAGGTTTCGATAGAGTCATGGACTAACTCAGAAAAGATGCTCAAGATAGCTCTTTGGAAGGTAGTTGGGGCATTGCACAACCCAAAGGGTAGGACTCTATAAGCGAAGGTACCCCAAGGGCAGGTGAAAGTAGTCTTATCCTCGGTCTTTAGGGCTAATTTGAATCTGATTGTACCCACTAAACCCATCTAAGAAGGAAAATAACTTCTTCCCTGCAAGGCCATCTAGGACTTGGTCGATAAAGGGAAAAGGGAAATGGTCTTTCTTGGTGGCTTTGTTAAGTTCTCGATAATCAACACAAATTCGCCACTTCCCATTCTTCTTTGGGACTAGGAAAAGAGGAGATACCCACTCACTGTTGGATATATGATATATGAACCCTGCATCCAATAGTTTCTGCAGCTCTTCCTTGACTATGTCCTTCAGAGCCGGGTTCATCCTTCTTTGGGGTTTTCTCACAGACTTGCATCCTTCTTTGATGTAAATATGATGTTTGCACACAGAAGGATGCACCCCTTTCACGTCCTTGTAATCCCAAACAAATGCATCTAGATTCTCTTTCAAAAGTTGGCATATCTGCTTCTCTTCTTCATTCGAGAGGTTTGGGTTGATTTTCAAAGATTTGGATGGGCCAAACTCAATAGCCTTGGTGGATTCAGAGGTTGACTTAACTGAGTGCACTTCCATCCAAGGCTGGCTTTCAGACTCTTTTACTAAGGTTTCGAAAGGAATGTTAGTGGAGGACTAGTTTTGAATGGCATGGTCGATGAGTTCATGTCCATCAAGCTGCCCCCCTCTAAGAATAACATCTATGGTACCAAGAAATGCGTAGGATATACTCCCAGAAGTCCAATGGTAACCATAACATCGTCGACAATTCCTTCGAAGTTACGTGGATCGATGTTGCCAAGTTACGAAGCTGATAGCAGTTTTCTCAAAAGTCCCTTGGAGATTAAGTTTCAACATAGTTTCCCTTTGTCTGTGATATTGATAGCGCTAGTTCTGATTCAATACGACAGAACCATGACGAGCACCAAATTTATGTGCAGTATGCACATCAACAACTGGACTACCAGGGTCCAGGTACTTTGGACATATCACCTTCCCCAACATTAGGTCAGATAGTTGTCCTACGACATTGATGGTGGGGGTATCTCTCTTCCTTCTCCCAGGTTTTTTGAAGCACTTTTCTTTGATGAGCCTATTGTAGATAGGGACATCCTTAATGGCCTTGAGAAGTGGTATCTTTACACACAAATTTTCCAATTCTCCCAGGAGTTCAGCCTCCTCTGGGTGTGCTGACTAGGGTGGATCAAGCGCTCAGGAAAAGGAGGTTGTTGGATCTGAGTGTTACCTTATGCCTTTTCCTCCTCAACCTCTATAGGTGGAGATGGAGGATGGTTGTCTGGGAGTACTCTTCCCGACCTGAGATTAACCTCCTGTATCTCCACATCATAAGCTGGATAGGATGTTTCTCCACTGGGAGCTTGCTGCGCCTGTTTGTTGTTCGAGTTCGGATTGGGTTGTGCAGGTATAGGTAGCCTAGGTGGAGCAACATGAGTACGCTGAGGTTGAGGTTGGGGTGGAGGCATTAAAGCAGGTGGTTGATTTTGTTGAGGCCTCCACCCTTGCGATGGATTGTTCCACTGAGGTTGTTGTGGAACATACTTCTGAAATGGTTGGTTTACTGGCTGAGCATGATATCAAGGGTTGTAAGGCCAAGTAAGAGGTGTAGTCCAGGATGGAGGAGTGGGGGTGTACCAAGGTTGCATCGGTTTACTCTGATTGTTGTGATAGTAAGAGTAAGGTGCACCTTGCATACCTTGTTGATATGACCGAGGGCCTTGAGGCCTTCTCTGATTGATGAAACAGAGTTGCTCGAACATTGCTTCCCCACCTTGATATACAACTTTAAGTCCAGCTAAGGAGGGACACTTTTCTGTGGCATGATTCTCCTCACAGACTAAGCAAACCTCTATGACATTCAGTGGACATTCATTTCTTGGGTGCTTCCTGATACATCTAGGACAAAATATGGCGAGGGTTCTCTCTGCTTCCTCTTGCTTCCTTTTGACTGCATTGTGTCCATTTGCAAAGAAAAGGAGTGCAACATGTCACTCTTGAAGTCCTCTAGCATGTTTCTAATCTCATGTTTTATGAAGGTGGAAGAGGAAGGGTTATTGGATGTGGTTTGGCCAGCTCTGCCCGTCTTCCTAAATGCCCTAGAATGGTTCTGGAAGACAGTTTTGATTGTTTCATAAGGCAATTGGTAGATATATCCTCCTGATAGCATATTCAAGGTTTCTATCATCTCTTCACTGATCCCTCGAAGAAGTAGAAGTTTAAGTGATGCAAGATCAAGAGTACAATTGACTCTCTTATAGTTTAATTGAAACCTCTCTTCATAGTCTTCTAGGGATTCATCAGGTCCTAGAGTCATCCTAAATATTTCATCCTTTGTTTCCTTGGACCTACAATAGTCTCTGTATTTGTTGTTGAAGGTCTCTTCCATCTGTGCCCAAGTAGTGATGCTATCCCCAGGCAGACCCATGAACCAGCGCAAGGCTACATCCTTGAGGGTGGATGGGAATAGCTTCAACTTCTGATCATCAGAGGTGTAGTCATAAGTCCTACAAACAACATCAAATTCAAACATAAATGTGTTAGGGTCCTCAAAGGTAAGTCCATGAAAGTGTGGAAGAGTTGAGGGGCTAATGTTTTTCATCTTAGTTTCCCCATCTGCCTCTCTTATGGGAAAGACTCTCTGGATGCCAGCCATGGTTAAGATAGGTGAAGCAAGTCCCTCAGTTGAAACAAGGTCTTCTTCTTCTTCCCCAATAGGATCCTTAAAATATTCAGAAGGCTCTCCTATAGGGGGTTCAATTTCAGTGCCACTGAAGAAGAGTGAAGGTTGGCTAGGAGGTGATGTGGGGGTTTTAGGTAAGATTTGTCTTTGAGTATTTCTACTCCTACGAGGGATGAAAATCAGATCTTTTTATATATATATTTTTAATATTTCTGAAATGACATGAAAAGAAAAGAAAGCAGAAAAGAATGCTAAAACAAAATCAAAACATCTACTAGACACCTCCCCTGCAACGACACCAAAAAGTGGTGAGCCTTGGTATTGCACCAAGAGTGCTGCAACTCCCAGGGGCTGCCTTACTTTACTTTATCAACCCGGGGTTCGTACAAACTTGGATGTGACAGTGCTATATACATTGCAGATGCATTATGTTCATGTCATCCTCTAATGCTTTATGAAAGGGTGCTATTTCTTAAACTATGATAAAAAATGAAAAGTAAATTGCTGGAAGGAAATGCCAGAAAGGAAACTAATTTAATTTGCAGAAAGGAAATGACAGAAATGAAACTAAATTAATATGCAGAAAGGAAATGACAGAAAGGAAACTAATTTAATCTGCAAAAGGAAATGACTGAAAAGAAACTAGACTAAGTTGCACCTTGCTAGGCCAATCGACTAAATACACTCTACTTATCCTCTGATTTATTTACCATGCTATCATGCTTCTAACCATGCAACTATTCATGATAAAATAAAATTGACAAAGTGTGGTTTGCAATTTGGAGGAAAATAGTCTAAAGGTGCTAATGGAGGGCTCAACACATGAAACAAGGCTTAAAGGTGGAAAGAGCGGGTTTTAACCTTATTAAAGATTTATTATGGCGCTAAAATGCTTTGGAGTGGAATGATTTAAAAAGTGCGATGGCGGAGTTGCGATGGAGGGTGATCGCAATTGACGTTTGGAGTGGTAAAGGTTAACAGGAACAAAATAAAAAGTGCGATTTGTGATGTGCGATGCGGCAGATGACGTGGCGGTGGGACCGGTGGTGGAGTACAGAGTGATATCGCAATCAGCAGACATGAGCGGTAAGTGTTAACGAGAACAAAAAAATAAAAAGTGCGATTTGCGATGTGCGATGCGGTACCGCGTGGTGGTGGGGCGGGTGGCGTCGGTGATATCGTAAACGGAAAACCGAGGCAGTAAGTGTTAACGAGAACAAAAATAAGAAGTGCGATTTGCGATGTGCGATGTGGCGGTGGGCAGAGTGGCGGTACGGAACGTATACGATAGGAAGACACGAGTGGTGGTGTTAACGAACGGAATCGCAAATCATAAGTTGCAGTAAACCTGGGCAAAAAGTTAAAGTATTTCGAAATGTGACGAGTGACGTGGTGGTACGACCTAGGTGGCGAGGTGCGATGAAAAATATCGCAATCGGTGTTGCACAATGTGTGGTAGCGAGCCAGCGTTGTAGTGACCAATAGTCGTATACGCAGCATCAATATTAAAACACTTCATAGACAAAAACATCCATTGTAGGATAAAAATTGTAAATTTTATATTGTATAAAGAATTATTAATAGGATGATTACAAATGAGAATGAGGGCTTGATTATATACCCTAGGCAGGTGCCCTTTCTCGAATGGCTATGTCTCTAAGACATGCCTCTTCATCACTAACTAACTAATCATTAGTTAGTGAATTATTATGTATTATTACACTTATATTTATATTTATTATTATTTTATTATGAATTATATTCATAACATAGCCTCTCCCTTCAAAAAGCTTTGTCCTCAAAGCTTACATAAGAACATCTTCTCATCTATGTACTTTAATCTTCGTTGATACAAGACGATATGATACTCTGAGTGATAGACAAAACTGTCATACTAAGAACAGATCAGACCATCCCAGATTGATCTTCTGTGGAATCGAATTTTGTGATGAATAGTTATCACGAGACTGGATTCTGCAAACTTCAGTATTCTTGGGAACATAAATTTGTCGTTCATGTTCTGAGCGATACTGGTAAGTAAACTGATTGGAAAGTTTGCTCTTGTGATTCGGATGTTGATACATAGGTCCTTTGGTTTTGCCTTCCCTTATCATGTTAGTGGTTGATTCTTGATTTCCTTCAGGCACTGTTGTTGTTGAGTGGGCGACTGAATCATCTATTGGGATGTCCAACATTTGAACTGCAACTTCTGCATATGTTTTAACTTCTCTAGATTCTTCTTTTTCCTTACCTATTATATTGACTGGATCAATATTAATCCCTTTGTCTTCATCTTGGACTGAAACTACTGATAGCTTCAATACTTCACTTTGAAGTTGTTCTAACTTGTCATTCAACGATTTGTTGTCATTTTTACGTTTCTTAATTTGCATAAGTAAGGTTTGGTTATGATTCCTTAAACTTACAAGTTCATCCTTTTCTGAGTTGTCGACTTTATTCTTAGTAGCTTCATCATCTTTTAAGCTTTTGATTTGTTCTAATAATGTCTGGTTAAGGCTTTTTAAAGGTAAATATTCTTCTCCTTGTTCTAGTAAACACTTCTTGAGTTCCTTCTTTGATGTTTTATCTTTCTTGACTTGTTCGAGTAGTTTTTCTTGGTGATCTCTGAAGCGCGAAACTTATTTGTCTCTCCTAGAGATGACTTCTTCAAGCTCTTTTTGCTTCCTTGATATAGTATTTTTTTTTATCTTTGAACATCAAGTCTGAGATATCCTTAAAGTATTCTGATACAGACATTATCGATTTTGACTCCATTGTCATGTCTCGAAATGTGATCATCTTCCCCTTATAAGGAATATTTAAAATTTGTTTCTCCATGTTTAACGTGAATGAACCCAAATCCTTAAACTAGGGTTGACCGAGTATGACGTCAACCTCTTTATAATCCATATTTACAACAATAAATTGAGATATGTACTCATAATGATTTATTGTCACTTGTAAATCACTAATTGTATACTTTATTCGGTCAATTTTTTTTTTCCTTACCCCAATGCTTGGCTCTCGAATTAATAACTTATTCGCCAAGTTGATGTTGATATACTTTTTATCATTGCTTGTGTTGATAGAAATATAATTTTTCTTCCTTGGATACTTCCTTTTAACATAATTACTCTGTGATATGTAATTGAAAAACCATAATAAGAAAACCTTTCTTCCTTCGTCATTATAGAATTGAGTTCCATTATCTCCAACCTTTTTTTTTCTATGATTGATCCCATTTTTGTTTTGTAGAGATGAGTTTAAGTATTATGTAATTGTTGAATTTAAGTATTGGAGTATAAAAACTTTGATATACTGGAATAAGTATATTTATTATTGATAAAAAGATGAGATGTTTACAATGGGGAATGACCAAGGCTTTAAATACAACCTTACTTTTACTTAAATAAACCTAAGACAACCTAGGACAACTACATTAATTGATAATTAATAAGATGTACATAACATTGCCTCTCTCTCAAAAGATGCTTTGTCCTCAAAGCATACGTAACGATGGATGTTGTTGACAAAATGCTTTGGTTTCCCGAGAGGCAAGCTCTTGATTTTGGAGACGACCCCACATTTTAAAAGATCTTGGAGTATCTTCTCAAGTTCAGTCTTTTGGTGAGGTAGATATCGACATGGCTTGAGGTTGACAGGGTCTGATCCTGCTTTGACTTCTATTATATGTTCAATTTCCCTATTATGAGGCATGCGCAGGTCTTGGATTACTTTTTCGAGTTTTTGAATTAGCCCTTGTACTTCTGGTGACCCTTCACTGATCATTTTTGCCGATAATAGTTCTAACTGGTGACATTGTACGATATAGGCTGGCACTCCTTTTCGAATCATTTTCATCATCTGGGATGATGACACTATTTGATTTTCTGGTGCTTGGAATCCATATAACTTGTGCTTATGCCCTTCCCACTTAAAGCTTATAAACTGCTTTTGATGGTTGGCAGAATAAGTACCTAAGGTTTGTAA
>JAXQQM020064025.1:0-59489 GCA_034641835.2 Pinus albicaulis | reverse complement strand
AAGGAAGTGACCTTCGATGAAAAATCTTAAGGCGTTGATACCTGGCTGAAGATCGTGGTACATATTATCTGTTTGCTCAACGATACTAGTGAGCCTATGCTCCGGCATTTCTAAGACTACAAATACATCACGAAATTCACAAAATAGAGAGCGATATGTTTCAGTTCCGATGGAGAACAATATAACAATATGAAAGCACAGAAGATTCTATATGCGATGTTCTGGCCTAAATATTTATAGAAATGGTTTCTTCAATATTTGACATATTTTAATCGATTCCATTATAGGAAAAGAATTTGAAAATTGACAGATGGGTGGTATAGTTCACTAAGATTATTTTCTTCATAATCACAAAGATGGGAATAATGATGATAATCTTCCCATGGTTCTCCTTCCCACATCATGGTTTCCAAAATATTCTCATCTGTCAAGAAATTTGAGGAAAAGGGATCAGATGGCGTACCAAAATATAAGGAACGATCAACCCAGACAACCGGCAACGCTGATTTCAGATTCACCGCCCAAGCCAGATAAATTGATTTTTATGCTAGCTCAATAGGGCTAGGTAGCAGAAACTCATCCAACGTAACAATTTCAGAATCACCCGTACTCTTCCTTAAGCTAGATGGAGTGGAATAGATCATGTAGCAGGTCTCTATACTTGCAATTTATGCCAATGTCGCGGGCGACAATAATGAAAAGGTTCCCATGAGAGTGGAATCCTTTAAGAGTCCTACACCAATCTTCTGAAGTGCTAGTTGGGGTGTGTGAATGAACAGAATAGAACACTTCCAGTTACCTGCGAAGCACAGACAAAGAAGGATAGCTGATTGATGACTATGACTGTACCTTTATATGGAAAGGAGATCATTCTAAAATATGTAGAAACAATTGCAGTCATAACATATACCCATGGCCTTCCAACTAGAATATTATAGTCAAGGGGTCCGTCAACAACCTCGACATCAACATTCACTGTTTTACCCCCCAGTTCAACATGCAGGTTATTAATAATACCACAAGGTTTATTTGTACATCCATCGAAAGCCTTCAATGTCGTTGATGATTGAGATAAGCACGGCGAGCCAAGTGACTTCCAACAATTTAGAGACATAATGCATGTAGATGCTCCCTCATCAATAATAGTGCGATGAACAAGGTGATTGAGAACATTTTACTTGGATGGAGAATGCCAATTCTACTGGTAATTCGTCACATGGCCGTATGATTAAAAACACAAGATTAGCATCGATCAGATCAATTCCACCAATTGCGGCAACAAAACCTATTTAGGAGGGAAAATTTTAATGCACCGAAGAGATGAAATAGCTGAAGGGGATTGAGCCAAATATTCAACTATATTATAATTTTGAGCAGCTCATGCTCAAGGATTATATGTCTATTTATGAACGACTCCCTTCGGTGGCTTGATTGTCAATTCAGGAATAGAAAGTGGTGGTACTGATTCCTTAGACGAATTCATGGTCGAGGTAGTACGTTGATCAGTGGCTTGACTACCGTAATATTTATTACATGTTAACACCAAAATATCTGTTGATGGTTTTGTGACAGATAGTATAACCACTTGGGAACTAGAAGATGGATCCACATCAGCCAAATTTGTGTCTGGATTCGGAAACGAAATTCTCATTGTTTTGGAATCTCTACATGGCAGTCCACTTCTAGAAGAGTCCATAAATTGTCAAACTTAAAATCCATGTGTCCATTTAACACCTTTGAGCTTTGTGAACATGTCATACTGTATTATAAAGTCATTGCTTGTGGAAACTACCTTTAACTCATATATAAATTAAGCCTGAGATCCTAGTGCTTGAGAAAGGAAGAAATTTGGTGACAAATGTTGTTGAATTCTCAATTGAGTGTTTGATTTGAGTGATATGATGCTGGAGAGATGTTCATTGTGATGAGGCTGGGATGATGCTAGAGTTGGTGACATCAAATCAATCTTTGGTTGTAAACTCCCCCTTCTATCCATTAATAAAGATTTCTGCTCATTTTCCCACATATGTATCTGTATAAGTTTCTATATTTCATATTTTGGATTCTTAGCTGATGTATATGTTTCATGTTTCATTTATTTAACTGATTAAGATAAATAACCATCTGTATATTACAATCTCTTTTCTGTTTAGTGTTAATACTCGAAGGAACTAGTCTAGCGATCAAAGTTGGATTGGAAGCTACAAAAAGAGCGAAAAAAGGAGAATAGGAAGCGCTTGGACTCCAAGTAAGTTTCACCATCTTTCTATGTGTCTATTTACTCTTAGGAAAAGTGTCTGCAAAGTCTTTGATCTGTTGTTCTAAATACAAAGCACCATATTTAGGGAATATGTTTTATCCGTAATTCATAATTCCGCATAACAAATTGGTGACTCTGCTGGGGAGTTTACCTTCATCCTTGGGGTTTTTTCCTCTACTTATCCATCCAGTAGCATCTACTCTCAATTATTAGGCTTTTGAAACAAATAATTGCATTAGAAGTGTGTTTAGTAGCTTGAATTTTGTTCTCTGTTGCGACCAACGCACTGTTGGTCAAGACATAGTGCTTTGCATAGCATTGTCTCCCACTCAGGGGTGCTTTGCAACGTACTACCTCCCCTTAGAGACTGCGTTGTCCCCTAAGCCAACCAAATTCCCTTTGAATTTTTCATTGCCATCACTTTCAGCCTTGTGTTTGCTGTGTTTTCAAATGTTTGATGCCTCATAGAGACTAGTGAATTTGCCTGAATCTTCCTCCTTTGAAAAGTAAGTTTGTTCGATGTCTCTTTAAGTGTTTTTATTTATCATTGACAAATAAATTTCGAAGAATTTTATTTATTCATTAGATTAATTTGTTTTCGTAAAGGAAATTGTCGTTAAATTCTTCGTTTCCTGTAGGAAAAATTGTAGTTTTATTCTTCATTTTTCCTAAAATAGAAATTGTTGTTAAATTCATCGTTTCTCAAAGAAGAAAGCATTTGTTTTTGTTGATTTGATGCATATAGTTTCCTTTTTGCATTCAAATTAAGGGGTCTGAAAAGAAAAACCTGCATTTTCATATAGTGAATTGTGTGTTTTACATAGGAACAAATTAGGAAAGCTGCATATTATTTTGTGTTCTTTTTTGTTTTCTCTCAAAACTGATTGCTCTTTCCCTTTAGTAGCTAAGATTTTCATTGAAAAAGATAAAATTGAAAAGTTTGCTTATCATTGTAGTTTGAATTTTAGGAATTTCCATCACATCATCATGGTGAACCTTGAAAGGAAAATTGATAAACAAGATCAACTTAAAATTTACATCAATTTACCTAAAAAAGAATTGGAACCATAACGATAACATTTAGAAGGTCTAGGCTAGAGACATGTTCCAGCGTCGTAAAACATAGCAGCTGTTGTTAATTGTCTGCGATATATTCTGAGTGTGATACCTCACTCCACGTATGTAAGTATATCATAGCTCATCCATTACCTTCGAGTATATCGAGCGGTGTTATAGTACGAAAAGTATAAAGGGGTGCTCTCACTGTACGGTTTCACATTAGGCAGTGCTAATATAGACTTGGGCCTCCACATACCTTCGGGTATATTTGGGATGAAAAATTTAAGTTGTTATCTATCCATAGTGAACCGAGTCGGCCACCTTGTAAATTGTGATACACCAAACATAGCATTCAGGGAGATTGCCTGCCCGTACTTGGTGGTTTGCCAGGAGGTATTCTGCAGTTCACAGTTTCTTGGTAAACCTTTTTCCTAGCATTACCCCTTTATTTTTTTTATTTTTTTTTATCATAAAATAAATTAGTCATCGTGGAAGAAGAAAATCTCTTTCCCCATTGTTCGCGTCGACTTGCATTGAAACCACCTTTACCACCAAAAGTCTCTTATAGGCGGTGAGGGTGAAATCGCTCTATCAAAACCAGTACCATCAATACCTCTGGGGAAGCATCTTCTTCCCATATACCAGAGTCAACACAAATTGTTTCTACAAATCCTGGTTCATCTACTATTTTCGAGACAGAATCCTCATAGCTACCCGTGGTCACGATCCATCCAATCAGTGAGGCCATACCTCTCGAACCTGACGTTGTTCAACTGGAGGTAGATCCATATCTTGTCTCATTTTTTCCAGAACATCTGCATCCCGAAGTCGAACGAACGAAATTTGTTCCTGTATCAGCCGCCCCAAAATCTATTGTAGCTATTCAGTCTCCCATATCACAAAGTCAACCTCCTAAAATATACTTTGGGCCTGACGGTGAAATCCTTCCACCTGGTTTAATTTCGATTAAATAAATCCCACAAGAAGAAACCCCTTTAACTCCAACCCATTTTGGCCAGGATATTTAACTTACGAGCCTTTTCCTCAATCACCATCCTATGCTTTTGTTGATCTTGTTCCTATTCAAATCCCTGTTGATTCAAAAGGGTATACATTTGGTCAATTAACCATGTCTGAACCAACATCTTCGGTAGGACCATTTTTTCCAATTGCATCAGCACCTACTCTCACTACCCCGTTGATGTTCACAACTTCACCAGAGTCATATTTACATGGTGGCCCTTTGGTCCCATCAGGTTATAAATCTTTATCTGGAATTTTCTCTGGTGAATCTTCAAACCCATGGACTTCACCAATGTCATTGTCTAGTATTCTAACTGGTAAACCTATAGTGAGTACTGAATGGCTTGATCCTTTATATCCATCATCAGGGCAATATCAAGTTGGTCCATCTCGGTCTATTCCATCTACCATCTCAGCTAAACTCCGTGCATTTGGAGAACATGTAATATTCCCAATTAGCCATGAGCTAGTTGGAATATTTAATTTTGTTTCATTGCTTTGTTTAAAGAATAACAGGGCAAAGGAGGTCCATAATTCTCCTTAACAATGAATAAATCAATGAAAAATGTGAAAGATACAAATATTGGCAGTTTAATTAAAGCACCCTTGGTGTGAAAGGGGTTGGACCACTTTGACTAGGTCAACCTTGACCAAATCAACAATGTTGTCATGGAGGAGTGGCTGTCAATGAGGACAACGCAGTTTTAGATGGGGATGCTTTGTGTGAATATAGTGATCTTTTTGGATAGGGATTACGGTTTGCAAGCTCATATTCTATTTAAGGAAGAGGATGGAAGCCATATGGAGGCTATTGATGTATATTATATTTCTAAATATATGGTCCGTTTAGACATATATCTTTCTCTTGTTGTTTAGTTGAGATAGAGTGTTGTTTAGCATAGGGTGTTCCTGATTGGGAATCCCACCTCTTCCATTGAGGAGCTCTTGGAGGAGTCTTGCAATACATTTTCCACTATCTAGCTTAAGGCCAAGCTTCTTCTTTCAACTACAGCACAGATCCTGATGAGGGTTTGGTTTTTTTTGCAGGTTGCAGCAAGTGCTGATTAGATCTCTAAATCTAGGCCATCTCATTGCTTATTTTCAGTGGAGGAGGCTTCCTTTCCATTGGGAGGACAATATTGAAGGCCATTGAGCATATTTTCATATCTTGGCATCAGGCCAACCATATTTTGATCCCTATAATGCAGTTTACTTCCATATTTGCGCTATTTGGGGATACCTTAGGCCGTTTTCTGGCAACAGATACCTCAAGGGGGGAGAAAGGATTATACACCTTTGGCAGAATATGCGCGGAAATAGACATCAGCAAAGGGCTACCTGATCAGATAAATCTCAAAGTTGGGGATTTCCACTGGACCCAACCCCTGGACTATGAGAATACTGCTTTCCGATGTCGCCATTGCCATCAAACGGGGCACCTCCAGAACTCTTGTGCTAAGTTCCTTGGAAAAAAGAAGAATAACAAAGGTAAATCCAAATCGAAGAGCTGGAAGCCTTGTGATCGTCCCCCCATGGATGATCCAGACTCCTCCAGCTCGGATGAGGAGGAAATAGAAGCAGAAGAAGCAAACACTGAGAACGCGAAGGACTCCCCCATGGCCAGCCCTGAGGATCCATCAGCTCCTCCGATCCCGCAGAAACGCTCGCACGAGACCTCTTCCTCGGATTCAGATAAGGAGTCGCCTCCTTCAGCATAGAACATTCTGCAACTGGTTCCTGTTCTTCCCAGTCATAATGACTGGATCAAAGTCAGTAAGAAGAAAGTGAAAAAATGTCGTTTGGAAGTTTCTACCCACTATGGGTAGATCTCCTTGTCTCATTCTCTCTTTTATTTTCCTTGCTATCTTCTGCTTTGTCCTAGCTTGCTTTATGGGACCGAGGTTGATACTTCATCATTTCCGGCCCCTTGCTTCCATGCTTTGCTTTTGCAAAGCTTTGATTGTACCATATGTTTTTTACTTAATAGAATAGTCTCACTTAGAAAAAAAATATTAATCCTTTGGTCAAACATAAATACTCTTTCTTTATAATCATGGTCAACCATGGTCCAACGTTACATTGTGAAAAATATTTTCTCAATATGAAAATCGACCATGGTCCAACGTCGCATTATGACAAAGATTGTCTACATATGAGAATAAATCATGGTCAACTATGGTCAACCATGGTGTAATATCGCAATTTTACAAAGATTGTGTCAATATGAAAAACAAGCATTGTCCAATGTCGCATTCTGAAAAAGATTGTATCAATAAAAAAAATTATTCATAGGTTTTATAATATTAATCCTACGATTTAATATAAATCCCTAGAGTTTATAATCATGGTCAACCATGGTCAACCATGTTCCAATGTCACATTGTGACAAATATTGTCTCAATATGAAAATCAATCATGGTCAACTGTGGTGCAACATCCCACTGTGAGAAAGATTGTGTTAATATGAAAGTCAACTATTGTCAACCATGGTCCAAAGTCATATTCTAACAAAGATTGTCTCAATATGAAATATTATTCATAGGGTTTATAATATTAATCCTATGGTTTAATATAAATCCCTTGGGTTTGTAATCAAGGTCAACCATGTTCCAATGTCACATTGTGACAAATATTGTCTAAGTATGAAAATCAAGTGTTCTCAACCATGGTCAACCATGGTCCAACGTCACATTGTGACAAATATTTTTTCAATATGAAAATTAGCTATGCTAAACCATGGTCCAATGTTGCATTGTGACAAAGATTATCTCAATATGAAAATCAACCATGGTAAGCCATGGTCAATCATGTTTATTTTAGTATTTATAACATTTATCTCAGGGTTTATATACGTTGGGTTTGTAATATGTATCTTGGGTTTAATATTATTCTCTTGGGTTTTAGTATTAATCCCTTGGGTTTATAATATCAAACCCTTGGGTTTATTAATCTAAGGGTTCTTATTCCTAGGGTTTAATATTATTCATATGATTTATAATATTGATCCTTGGGTCTAGTATAAATCCCCTAGGTTTATAATCATGGTCAAACATTCTTCAACGTCACAAAAAACTTATTATAAAATCAACCACGATAATTCTAGGGTTTAAAATGTCTATCTAAGGGTTTATATATATTGAGTTTATAATATTAATCCTTTGGGTATAATATTATTCCCTTGGGTTTATAATCCATTGGGTTTTTAGTAATAATATTTAAGGTTTATTATTCCCGTGGGTTTATAATACCAATCCCTTGGATTTAGTTAATTAACAATAATTAATATAAATTAAAAATAATAATATTTTATATTTTTAATAAATAATAATAATAAATTAATAATATTTAATTAATTAATTAATTAATTAAATGAATGAACGAATTATATTATTATTATTATTATTAACAATAAATAATAAATAATATATATTAAGAAAAAAAACAATATTATATATTTTTAATAAATAATAATAATAATAATAATAATGGTTTAATAATTTTAAGTATTAGGCGTTTCAGAAATGCATTATATTAGATATCATTAAGTGAATGACTTAATTAATGCGGTTGAATCCCAAAAATGATATCTATTATTTAATATTTATTAATTAGTTAATGTTAATTAATTATTTAATCATTATTAATATTTATCAATTAATAATGATATTAAATTTAATTAACAATAAAAATAATATTATTAACTAATAATACTAGTGAGTTGTCTTTAATGAGACGTTTTGAAAAAAATTCCGATTTATTTTTTTGATCTAATTTCTCTAAAATCCGACAGGAATTCATTGAAATCACAAGTTTGATGGGTAAACTTTGCACAATCAAAGTGCCCTATGGATTTTCCAGGGTGCTCAATCCGTATATGCAGTTAAAAAATATGGTTTAAATAACACAAATCAATATTTCACCTCAATTGGTTACACCAGATTCCTGCTAGAAAATCCACCGGAAACTCCAAAAATTTGCATTAAAGACAACTCCATAATAATAGTAATATTAATTAATAATAATAAATAATATTAATAATAATAACAATAATTAATTTAAAATGATTATAATAATAATCTATTAGCATTATAATTATAATTATTTATTAATATAAATTAATAATTATAATAATAATAATATAAATTATTAAATATAATAATTATAATACTTATATTATAATAGTTATTTTTAATATTATTATTATTCTTATTATTATATATTTATCAATATGAATATTATTTTTATAATTAATATTAGATTTATACCATTAATGTTTATCAACATTTTTCAACCACATTTATTAATGTTGTTTGGGTTTATAAAATTAACAATTTCTAGGGTTTATTAATCCCTTGGGTTTATAATATTAATAATCTCGCAGGTTTATCAATCCCATCGGTTTAGAATATCTATAATATCTTGGGTTTATCAATCCCTTCAGTTTAAAATGTCAATCCCTTGGGTTTAAAACATTAATTCTTGGGTTTATAAATCCTTTGTGTTTTTAATATTAATCCATTAGGTTTGTTGATTACTTAGGTTTATAATAATTGTCCCTTAGGGATACTAATTCCTTGGTTTTATAATATTAAACTTTTGGATTTATTGTTCCCTTGTGTTTATGATATTAATAGTTCCTCATGTTTATAATTTAATATTTTGGGTTTATAATATTAATAATCCCTTGAGTTTAAAATATTGATTCCTGGGGCTTATTAATCCCTTGGGTTTAAGATGTTAATTGTTAGGGTTTATTGATCCCACTTGTTTTTAATATTGATTCCTTTCTTTTTTTTACCATTTAGGTTTATAATATATATCCCTTGGGCTACTAATTTATGGGATTTATAATATGAAACTCTTGGCTTTATTAGTGGCTTAGGTTTATAATATTAAAAATTCCTTGGGTGTATAATTTAATCCCTTCGGTTTATTCATGTATTGGGCTTATAATTTAATCCTTTAAGTTTATTCATATATTGGGTTTAAAATATTAATTCCTAAAGGTTATTAATATCTTGATATCAATATTTAAAACCCAAAGGAATAAATAAACCCTGGGAATTAATAAACCTTAGAGTTTTTAACCCTCGAGCTTATATTTTATAATATATTATTACATATACCATATTATTATATTGAATTGTTATATATATTATATATTAAGTAATATATTTTAGTTTAATATATAGTGTATATATATAGTTAATATAATTAATATACCTGAAGTAAATATATTTAATATATAAAATATATCGATAATTATATTAATAATAAATATATAATAATTATTCACAATAACATAATGGAAGAGATAAATACATAATATTAATAATAATTAAATGTTATTATTATGTAAATTATATTATAGTTTATATATAACTATTAATACATTAGAAAAATTTTATTTAATGACTAATATTTTATTAATATAAAAAATAATGTTAAGGTTGTTGAGCTTTGTATTTGGAATAAAAAAAGGTTCCTTTTTTAGACCCTTGTCACCCTTGTTGTCCTATATGGTTCCTGAATTATCGAGCTACAGTATATCTAGTGAATTGTGGATAAATATTGAGATGATTCAAAAGAAATTCATAAGCTACAATCTGAAGATCAAGAGAAATACCCTGTATCCTATCCTCTTGTTCGAAGCTGGCCTCTAACCTATTGAAAGCAGGGTTATGTTTAACTATCTAATATATAAGAAGAATCCTTACAAAATGGACTCCAAGAGGCTTCCTAAAATTGCTTCTAACTTTAGTCAAACTATAATATCCCTATTTTACTACTTTTATTAGACAGTTGAAAATCCTAAAGGTTAAGTGGACCTAAAGGAAAACTATATGTGTCGTCATATTATATTTTTTTGAATTAATAATTGTGGAATTTTAATTATTGTGCAAAGACTATAGTATATTGGAGACCAGGATTCAAGTCCATGAGGATGGAATTAAATCCAAAGACTTCCCCAAATTCTCCAAAAATCCTTGGAGAAAATAAAATAAATTTAAACAGATTAGATTGGAGATAAAAATATAAAAGATACCTCAGTAAAGTGGAAAGTTACTAGGAAGAGGTAAAATAAAACTAGAAAGAGGAAAAAGATAGTTTTAAAGAGCTTTTGTGGAAAAAAAAAAAGTAAAGCCTATGCTAAAGGAAAACAACATCCTGATTTAACTAGACGCAATTATGGAAACATGTTGAGGGAAAGCAAGCTTAAATAAGCGATTCGAGAGTATACAAGATATTGTATACACTTTGGAGGAATTGGTCGTTGCTCGCGAGGAGCTGTGGAGAAAAAGCTCAAGGTTGGGTGGCAAATAGTCTTACTAAAATTGGTATGCACAATTAATTTAATTTTGTCTTATGATTTTTTTTGTTATGATGAGAATTATAGTTTAGATTAATGAAGATCTATGTTGAAAGATAAGTGGGAAATTATCTTTTCTGAATTATTAAATAGTATAATGGAATTTTGTTAATTTTAAGTTACAGAGACTGATGTATTTAACAGATCATACTATAACAGATATAGTTTAGCTCTGTATAGTTACATAGACTAAATAAATTAGTAAACCAAAAATAAATTTTCTAAACTCAATTAAGAGGGTTTAAATATGTTGTTAGTTTGTAAGAATTTATATATTAAATTCAGAAAATACATCATTAGAGGTGGAAAGGATGTTAAGAGGAATATTTCACATAATTATTCTTTAAAAAATAAGGACTTAGAAATTTAGATACAGTGAGAGATAATTTTCAATATAGAAGAAAACTATCACCACGAACATAAATATCTCTATTGTACATCAAACAAAAAAGTTGCATATATCTATTCATTCTTATATTCAATTAATAAATTAAACATCAGTTACATATTGAACTACTAGAGGATAGTATAATGGTACACAAGACATTAAGTAGAACTCATGTTTAAAAATAATAGGTATTTGAAATATTACAAATAAGGGGGAAAACACATATACAAAATACATATAAAGATGAGTTCTTATCATCATAATAAGAACAAAATTTTGTATTAAAAATGATAGAACATGTCTTCATAAACTTTCATGACTACATTGATAGAATCCAAATGTTTTGTCTAATAATTACATAAATTATACATGAATAAATATCCTTGAATTTAGTGGATTGAATACTGTGCATGATATTGACCAAACTGTAAATAGAAGAAATAAAATTAATTATCAAAGTTGTGAGACATAATGCACCAGTTGATGAGTGGTAAATTGCGAGAGGTGCAATACCTGTACAAGAACACCATAGAGAGAAGAATTAGCATCTGGATATAATAATGTAAATAGCTATATAAAATATGAGAAATTAACAATGGTAGTTACAACCGAGTATTACCTTCTAAGTCAATTTAAAGCAGTGAAACCATGCATGTTCACAAAGAAGAAAATTAATGAGTTCATGAGAGTAAAGGTACTGACAAAGATACTGTAGTGGCATTGTTGAAAGCACCAGAATAACTTTACCTATATTCTAGCAGACGAGGTATTTAAATAAAACCCGAAATGTCTCGAAATAGGAAGAAGATTTCCGTGTACAATAAATCATTTCATTAATTGAGGTAAACTAATAAAATGATAAGTAATTTCTAAACAGAAAAATTAAAAATCTTTTACCAATTTAATTGCTTAGAAGAAGTAAAAGATATATATATATATATATATATATATATAAGCCATGAATGTAATTATCTGAATAAAATAGACTTTTGTAATTAAATACAAAGTCATTAAAAACATATCTTTGTGGTATACATAAATGGTAATTTTATGTCAAACTCTAAGAAATTGAAAAAACAATTTTAAATAACCTTAATTACTCATTGTTTCCATACCTCATGGATAGTATGGAATGAAGAGAATTAATTGGTCTACATTGTTATGAAGCAAACCATAATAGAGGAAAAAGGAACGCAAGTCAAAAGTGAAATTATACAAAAAAAAATAGAGACTAGTATAAACATTATTGACTGAGATAACCACTAGCTATACAAATAATTTCAATTCATTTTCCCTACCAAGTAGGATTTGTTGTAACAACGAAAATTTCCATCATCGTGGAGGGTAAACGATGCTTATAGTCATGAGGATAAACGACTCTTGACCAGGGTATTCATACTACGCAAAGAAATTTAAAAATTTAACTAAGTACTCATAGTGGAGGAAAAATGAGTATGGAAAACCAATCACAAATCTCTAGAATATATATTACAAAAGTAAGGAAAATTCATAGAAACAAAGGAGTCAACTAGAGGGTTAAGGTAAATGCATATATTCTTAGAGAGCATAATTATAGCCGAGATAATTAAGAGGAATTCGATGAGGAATCGAATTGTAAACACGGAAAATTTATTATAGACAAGACACATCCACCAAATAACATTTCATGGAAATTAAACTAAATCGTGTCTCTGGGAAAGGAATAAAAATTTGGGGAAAAACAAATTAATAAAATGTACAGTCAATTAGTGGTAAATCCAGGAGGATGAATTCCACATGAAAACTGTAAACCCAATAATTCCTTCATAGGAATAAATTTTATTACAAGAATGAAAGGAGAAGAAAAATTATTAACAAAAAGCCACAGCGATTGTCACATGTATCAAAGACAAACTCTCCTTTCGTAAAATAGTTTAAAATTGATTTACTTACCTCAAAAACCCGAAATGGTGTTACCCTAAGGTTGCAGTGAGTGGTAGGAATGAAGAATGCTTTAATAAAATCTATGAAATGGAAGTTCTATTCCCCGCCACAACCATAGAAAAAACACATTTAAATTCAAGAGGTAGATTCAAAAATTATGTAAAGAAAATGAAAAATAATAAGTTAAAGGAATAAATCAAATGAATTATCATTGTTTACATGAGGTTGGGTATGTTGTCGTAAGAAAAATAAATGGTTGTAGAAATGCATAATGGCATGGGTGGTGAACCAGAGCCAAACCCTCATACAACATGAAAAAATGAAAATGGAACAAGGAGAAATGACTTTCCGTCGAAACCTAACGAGGAGAATGGAGGGAATAGATACAACCTCATCCCCACCGTCAACGTGGCACACATGTACGGTTTAGTGGGGCATAAAAATCAACCAAGCCATCTGACGAAGTAAATACAAAGAATGATCTATGAAATTCAGATAGCCTCGAATAGAGGAACATGATAAAGGAGTTGTCATAACATTTATGAAAGGGATACGACACAATCCAAAATGGATAATCGAATACCAACATAAGGTGTTGGAGCATTAGACTAATGTATTAATTCAAATGTACTAGACATAATTAGTATCATAAAGGAGACAAGACTATATGTAAATTTTTATGTAACGGATTTGAATAGCATTATAATCACAATGTTCAGAAGTCAAATATTAAATTCAAATATCACCTTAATGATCATCTCATGGTAGAAATTTGAAATGTGTTGGATGTTAATTATCAACGATGTCCATAAACCATTGGAGGGATGATGTGTATGTATTTATTAGTGTTCTAAGTGTTAGCAACGAAATAATTAAGGTTTTTACATGGAAATCGAATCTTTGTTATATTAATATTTGAAGGTTGGTTAAAAATTTTAAAATATTTTTTATAAGCGTAATTGTGAGTAATTGTATTGCATATAGCTATAATTGAAACCGTGGATAAGGAGTATGAAGTTAGAATGTAATTACATGTTCTAATAGATAAGTTTAATTTGATACTTATTAAATTTATCATGTTAAGAAAAATGCTAGCAAAGACGCAGCATTATCAAGAGGTAAATTAATAGAAAAATACACTAATATTATAACAGAAGTAGTGTGCATTGACGAAATGTAACAAAAGACATGGAAGGTTAAAATATGAATTGTGGAAACATGATATGTTGATATGATCATCATTGGAAAAAGAGTTCTGGAAATAAGTATGTCATTATAACAAATGTTGACGACAGAAAGTAAACATGCTATAAAAGATGGTGATACGACGAAATTTAATAAAGTCAATTATGACAAAGTAGCATAAACGGTATAAATAGGAAAAAAAAAAAATTAGACAAGTAGCGTTGTTACAAATGATATCAGAGCCCAAGTTGAAAAAACTAGGCCTATGTGTCCCCACACAGAGAAATAAAATAAAAACCCAAAATTATGTTGCTGTAAATTATTTAAAAATTTCAAATTATAATGCACTAATTTATTTTTGTGTACAGTGATTAAGTGCAGAAAAGTACAACTGTTATTATGAGTCACGGAGGAGGGTTGTACGTGGATGTGGTGGGTGAGGTAAATCCGCCAGATCAAAATGCTCAATTGATGGAAATTATCAGAGATATGCAACAAGAATTGGTTTAGCTGATAACAAGCAATGAACGATTGTCACAAGCCAATGAAGAGCAAGAGAGGTTGATCAAAGAATTAACCTCAAGGCCTAGAAATGAAAGTGGAGACCCTGGGAAAAAGAGGAAAGAAGATGAAACCAACTCAAAAGGATCTGAGGGTAGTGAAGCATGTAGACAAAATTAGAGAAATAAAAAGGAATTGCAATGAGAATTCCGAAAAGTCAAACCTCCCACTTTTGATGGTGAAAAGGAGGAGGATGCAGAAGCTTGGCTTCTGAACATGGTTAAATATTTTCAAGTTTAATAATATGGAAGTAACCTAAAAGCCATATTTGACACTTACCAATTACAGGGTAAATCTACCCTTTCGTGGGAAGAAACCAAAATGGTACATGTACTGGATGAAAAAAATGTTATCTAGGAAGAATTTCAAACAAAATTTAAGTCTAGATATATGAATGAGAGATATTATGATGAGAAAGACAAAGAATTTCATGAGCTGTGATTGGGACAACTCACAATTGATGAGTTTGTTACCAAATTTACTAACTTGTTTCATTACGTGGCTTATATCTGGGAGGAAAAGGCTAAAGTATGACAATTTTTAAACTGCGTACCTACTATCTATAAAGAGAGAATAGAATTTGACAATCCAAAGACAATGGATGAAGTTGTTCACAAAGCAAGATTGTGTTATCAATAGTTCAAATGCAGAAATGATAAGCTAAAAATTTGGCAAAACAAAGTAAAAGGGAAGAGTGACTCTAATTTCAAAAGAGTAAAACCAGCATACTTGAAAAATTCTGGGAAAAACCATCAAAGGAAAAAATTTAATAAAACTGGGGAACACCCACCAGCACAATCATAGACTGGGTCTAAACAGATAGATACAAACACTAAAAAGGAAGGTGATGTAAAAATGAAAGAACCACTAAAGTGTTGTGGATGTGGAGAACCTCACCTATTACGTGATTGTCCTCACAGAACAGTTCAAAACATTCAAGTGTTACAAGATGCGACTACTGTAAACGACATTTCTAGAAACATTCCAAGTATCAGTGCTTCAGTTGAAGATCGTCAGGATGAACACCAATAAACCATGATAGAAATCAAAGGAATGATTGCTGAACAACCTGTTTCTATTTTTATAGATCCAAGAGAAAATTTAAGCTATGTAAGTCCATAGATGGTGGAAAAGTGAGAATTAAAATCAGAAAAATTTCAGCGAGCATGGTTAGTGTAGTTAGCTACAAGAACAAAAAGAAAAGTTACCCATAAACTTCCAAAAAATGTTGCAAATTTAAATGGGTATGAAACTGAATTGAATCTAAACATTTTTCCTCTAGGATCATATGATTTTTTAGTGGGAATGGACTGGTTAGAGAAGAAGAAAGCAATAGTTATTTTCTTAGATAAAACAATTGATTGTATAGATGGTGAGGGAAGATTTGTGATAGTGAAAGGAAAACCAAGACCCATATCAATCAGAAACATTTCTGCACTACAACTAACAAGGACAGAAATAAAAGGCTATCAAGTGTATGTTGTACAAGTAGAGGAATTGGGATAGCAAACTAAAAAAGAAGTTGTAGAAAAATTACCAGTAATCAAATATTTCAAAGATATATTTCCAGAGGAAATACCTCATCTACTCCCTAAAAGGGAATTGATTTCTCCATTGAATTGATACGAGAAGCTACACCTGTCTCTAGAGCACCCTATAGAATGAGTACTCCTAGATTGTTAGAGCTAAAACTTCAATTACATGAGTTATTAGACAAAGGATACATCAGGCCAAGTGTGTCTCCTTGGGGAGCACCAACGTTGTTTGTTAAAAATAAGGATGGCACATTCAGGATGTGCATATATTATAGAGAACTAAATAAATCGAGAATAAAGAACAGATATCCTCTGCCAAGGATAGATGATTTATTTGATCAAGTGAGAGGAGCCACTACCTTCTCAAAGATTGATTTAATAACAAAGTATCATCAACTCAGAATCAAAGATGTGGACATCAATAAGACAACATTTTGGACTAGACATGGACATTATGAATTTGCAGTCCTACCCTTTGGACTTACTAATGCACCTACTACATTCACGTGCTTAATGAATAGTGTAATGCACAATTATCTAGACAAGTTTGTATTAGTCTTTATTGATGACATTTTGGTATACTCAAAAAACAAGGAAGAACACAAATAACATCTCATAATTGTCTTACAAACACTTAGAGAACATAAGTTATATGCAAAAATCAGCAAATGTGAATTTTACAAGGACAAAATTCAGTATTTGGGTCATGTGTTTTCAAAGGAGGGCTTAACAGTAGACCCAGAGAAAATACAAACCATAATGGATTGGCCTGTACCTACTGATGTCCCAGCCATAAGATCCTTCATGGGTATAGATGGATACTACCGTAGATTTGTGGAATGATTTTCAACCTTAGCGTATCCTATTACGTCCTTATAGAAAAAGGGTGTAAAGTTTGAATGGAAAACAAAGTGTCAAAATAGTTTTGAACAATTAAAACTTAAACTAACAACTACCCCCATATTGAAGATTGTTGATCCAAATAAAGAATTTGTATTATGTACAATTGCATGTGCATAAGCATTAGGAGGAGTATTTCTACAAGATAATTCAATCATATCACACAAGTCAACAAAATTGAAAAAGCATGAACATAATTATACTGTATATGACTTAGAATTAGCTGCGGTGATGCATGCATTGAAGATGTGAAGCCATTATCTCTTGGGAAATAAGTTCATACTAATGAAATATCACAAAAGTTTTAAATATTTCTTTACTCAGCCTGATTTAAATGTTAGACAAGCTAGATGGTTATCTTTCCTTAGTGAGTTTGATATGGAAATCAAACACATTTAAGGAAAGGAAAATAAGATTGTAGATGCTTTGAGTAGAAATTCTCATCAAATTTTAAACAATGCTATAAGTAGTGTGAAATTTTAAATAGAAGAACTTATGCAGGAAGTGATGATGCGAGATCAAAACTATGTGAAATTGCAGAAAACTGAAATAGTGGGATATACTAAAACTTGGAAAGGATTGATTTATTACAAACAAAGATTGCATATTCCAAATGTGACATCATTAAAACATAAAATTTTAGATGAGTATCATAAAATACCTTATGCAGATCATCCTAGTTATCAAAAACTGATTTCAGCATTGAGGAAAAATATGTTCTGGCTAGGTTTGAAAAATATGTTGCTGGTTATCTAGCTAGATGTTTAGAATTTCGGCAAGTAAAAGTGGAACATCAACATCCAACAGGATTACTGAACCCCTTACCTATCCCAGAATGGAAGTGGGAAGTGGTTTCCATAGATTTCATTACTACATTGCCTAGAACTAAGTATCAACATATTCTATAATGGTGGTTTTAGACACATTGACAAAGGTTGCACACTTTTCAGTAGTGCAATCTACTGTTGGCACAGCTGAAGTAGAAAATGTATTCATGAAAGAAATTTTGAATCTCCATGACATTCCAAAAATGATTATATCTCACAGAGATGCAAAATTTTACTTCAGCCTTTTGGAAAAATCTGTTTGGAGGAATGGGTACCAAATTGAACTTTAGTACTGCATACCACCCTCAAACATATGGACAAACTATAAGGACCAATTAGATTTTAGAAGACATGCTACACATGTATGTTATAGATAGACCTACAATATGGGAAGATTTTCTGCATTTAGCAGAATTTGCATATAATAATAGTTATCAAGATTCAATTAAGATGAGTCATTTGGAAGCATTGTATGGAAGAAAGTGCCAGAAACCACTTATCTGGAGTCAACCAAAAGATAACTTAATTCTTGGACTTGATGCATTTAAGGAGATAGAAAAAACTGTGAAGAAAATTAAGCAAAATATTAAAACAACTTAAGATCGACAAAAGAGCTATGCAGATAAAAAGAGAATTCATAGATAATTTAAAGTGGGAGACCATGTTTACTTGAGGATTGAGCCTAAAAAGAGTACCTTATATATGGGTAGATGTGCTAAGTTAGCACCGTGCTACTGCGGACCATTTGGAGTTCTAGAAAGAGTAGGGCCAATAGCTTATAAACTGGCTCTACCTAGTCACATTAAGGCTCACAATGTTTTTCATGTTTCCTTATTGAAAAATCATGTACATGATCCTACTCATGTAATTGATTGGACTATGATACAAGTGGAAACAGAAGGGGAATTCCTTCCAGAGGCCCTTCGTATACTGGCACAGGAAGAAATCGAGCTCCAGAATAGGACCGTAGCTAGGGTGAAACTGGAGTGGAGGCACTTTTCACCTGAAGAAGCTACTTGGGAGCGAGAAGAGGAATTGAATGAGAAATATCCATCACTGTTTGAAAAGTGAACTGATAATTTCAACATCGAGGACGGTGTTTTGTTTTAGAGGGGAAATATTTAATATCCCTATTTTATTGCTTTTATTAGAAATTTGAAAATCCTAAAGGTTAAGTGGACCTAAAGGAAAACTATATGTGTGAACACATTATATTTTTTAAATTAATAAATGTGGAATTTTAATTATTGCGCAAAAACTAGAGTATATTGGAGACTAGGATTCAAGTCCATGATGATGGAATTAAATCCAAAGACTTTCCCAAATTCTCGAAAAATCCTTGGAGAAAATAAAATAAATTAAAAAATATTACATTGGAGATAAAAATCTAAAAGATACCTCAGTAAAGTGGAAAGTTACTGAGAAGAGGTAAAATAAAACTAGAAATAGGAAAAGGCTAGTTTTAAAGAGCTTTTGTGGAAAAAAAAAAAGTAAAGCATAGGCTAAAGAAAAAGAACATCTTGATTTAACTGGATGCAATTATGGAAACATGTTGAGGGAAACCAAACTTAAATAAGCTATTACAGGGTAGACAAGGGGTTGTCTACACTTTGGAGGAATTGGTTTCTGCTTGGGGGGAGCTGTGGAGAGAAAGCTCAAGGTTGGGTGGAAAATAGTCTTACCAGAATTGGTATGCACAATTAATTTAACTCTGTTTTGTGATTCTATTGTTATGATGAGAATTATATTTTATAGTAATGAGGGTTTAAGTAGCAAGTTAAGTGGGAAATTATCTTTTCTGAATTATTAAATAGTTAAATGGAATTATGTTAACTTTAAGTTACAAAGTCTGATGTATTTAATAGAACATACTATAACATATATAGTTTAGCTCTGTATAGTTACATAGACTAAATAAATTAGTAAACCAACAAACATAATGTCTAAACTAAATTAAGAGGGTTTAAATGTGTTGTTAGTTTGTAAGAATTTATATATTAAATTCAAAAATTACATCATTAGAGGTGGAAAGAATGCTAAGAGGAATATTTCACATAATTATTTTGTAAACAATAAGGACTCAGAAATTTAGATACGGTGAGAGATAATTTTCAATATAGAAGAAAACATGATTGTACCACTTAAATATAAATACCTCTACTATACATCAAACACAAAAGTTGCATATATCTATTCATTCTTATATTCAATTAAGAAATTAAACATCAATTACATATTGAAGTAGTAGAGGATAGTACAATGGTACACACAATATTAAGTAGAACTCATGCTTAAAAATAATAGGTATTTGAAATACTACAAATAAGGGGAAAAGCACATATACAAAATACTTGTAAAGATGAGTTTTTGTCATCATAATAAGAACCTAATTTTGTATTAAAAATGATAGAACATGTCGTCATAAACTTTCATGATTACATTGACTGAAGCCAAATGTTCTGTCTAATAATTACATAAATTATACATGAATAAATGTCCTTGAATTAAGTGGATTGAATTTTGTGCACGAGATTGACCAACTTGTAAATAGAAGAAATAAAATTAATTGTCATAGTTGTGAGACGGAATGCACAAGTTGATGAGTGGTAAATTGCGATAGGTGCAATACCTGTACAAGAACAACATAGATAGAAGAATTAGCATCTGGATATAATAATGTAAATAAGTATATAAACTATGAGAAATTCACAATGGTAGTTACAATAGAGTATTAACTTATGAGTCAATTTAAAGTAGTGAAATCATGCTTGTTCAAAAAGAATAAAATTAATGATTTCATGAGAGTAAAGGTACAGAAAAAGATACTGTAGTGACATTATTGAAAGCATCAGAATAAATTTACCTGTATTCTAGCAGATGGGGTATGTAAAGAAAACCCAGAATGGTTTCGAAATAGGAAGAAGAGTTTCCTATACAATAAATCATTTATTAATTTACGTAAATTAATAAAATGATAAGTACTTTCTAAACGGAGAAATTAAAAATATTTTACCAATTTAATTTCTAAGAATAAGTAAAAGATATATATATAATCCATAAATTTAATTATCTAAATAAAATAGATTTTTGTAATTAAAGACAAAGTCATTAAAAACATATCTCTATGGTATACATAAATGGTACTTTTATGTCAAACTGTAAGAAATTGAAAAAACCATTTTAAATAACCTTAATTACTCATTGTTTCCATACATCATGGATAGTATGGAATGAAAAGATTTAATTGGTTTGCGTTGTTACGAAGCAAACCAGAACAGAGGAAAAAGGAACGCAAGTCAAAAGTGAAATTATACAAATGAAAACAGAGACTAGTATAAACATTATTGACTGAGATAACCCCTATTTATACAAATAAATTCATTTTTTTTCCCTACCAGTAGGGTTTCTTGTAGCAACGAAAATTTCCATCATCGTGGATCATAAACGATGCTTCTAGTCATGAGGATAAACGAATATTGACCAGGGTATTCATACTACCCAACGAAACGTAAAATTTTAACTAAGTACTCATAGTGGAGGAAAAATGATTATGAAAAACAAATTTGAAATCTACATAATATATATTATGAAAATAAGAAAAAATTATAGAAACAGAGGAGTAAAACGGAGGGTTAAGGTAAACGTATATATTCTTAGAGAGCATAAGTACAACTGAGAGAATTAAGAGGAATTTGATGAGGAATCGAATTGCAAACATGAAAAATTTATTACACACGTGACATATCCATTAAATAACATTTCATGGAAATTAAACTAAATAGTATCTCTGTGAAAGGAATAAATATTTGGGGAAAAAATAATTAATAAAATGTACAGTCATTTAGTGGTAAATTCAGGAGGATGAATTGCACATGAAAAATGTAAACCCAAGAATTTATTCACAGGAAGAGATTACACTACAAAAATGAAAGGAGAAGAAAAACAATTAAAAAAAAGGCATGGCCATTGTCACATGTGTCAGAGGAAAACTCTCCTTTTGTAAAACGGTTGAAAATCGATTTACATACCTGAAAAACCAGAAATGTTGTTACCCCAAGGTTGCAGTGAGTGGTAGGCATGAAGAATGATTCAATTCATTCTACGAAATGGCAGTTCTATTCCCTACAACAACCATAGAAAAATCACAATTAAATTGAGGAGGTAGATTCAGAAATTATGTAAAGAAAATGAAAAATAATAATTTACAGGAATAAATAAAACAAATGATCATTGTTTACATGAGGCTGGGTATGCCACTGTAAGTAACAAGAAATGGCTGTAGAAATGCATAATGGCATGGGTGGTGAACCAGAGCCGAACCCTCATATGACATGAAAAAATGAAAATGGAACAAGGATAAATGACTTTCCATCGAAACCTAATGAGGATAATGGGGTGCAAAAATAAAACGTCATCTCCACCATCAACGTAGCACAAATCCACAGTTTAGTGGGGTGTAAAAATCAACCAGGCCATGTTTTGAAGTAAATACGAAGGATAATATATTAAATTCAAATAGCCTCGAATAGAGGAACATGATAAAGGAGTTGTCATAAAATTTATGAAAGGGATACGAAAAAATCCAAAACGGATAGTCGAATATCAACATAAGGTGTTGGAACATTAGACTAATGTATTAATTCAAATTTACCAAATAGAATTAGTATCATTAAGGAGACAAGACAATATTTAACATTCTATCTAAAGGATTTGAATAACATTATAATGACAATGTTCAAAAGTCAAATATTAAATTTGAATATCACCTTAATGATCATGTCATGGTAGAAATTGGAAATGCGTTCGATGTTAATTATAAACGATGTCCATAAACCATTAGAGTGATGATGCGTATGTATTTATTAGTGGTCTAAGTGTTAGAAACGAAATAATTAAGGTTCATACATGGAAATAGAATCTTTCTTATATTAATATTCGAAGGCAGGTTTAAACTTTTAAAAGAGTTTTTATAAGTGTAATTATGAGTAATGGTATTACATATAAATAGATTTGAAACCTTGTATAAGGAGTATGAAGTTATAATGTTATTATATGTTCTAATAGATTACTTTATTCTGATACTTATTAAAGTTATCGTGTTAAGAAAAATGCTAGAAAATACATAGTATTATCAAGAGGTAAATTAATAGAAAAATAAAATACTATTATAACAGAAGTCATGTACATTGAATAAATGTAACAAAAGACAAGGAAGGTTAAAATATGAATTGCGGAAACATGATGTGCTGATATGATCATCATTGGAAACCGAGTTCTGGAAACAAGTATATTGTTATGACAAATGTTGACGACATAAAGTAAAAATGTTGTAAAAGATTGTAATACGACGAAATTAAATAAATTCAATTATGAAAAAGTAGCATAAACGGTATAAATAGAAAAAAAAATGGACAAGTAGAGTTGTTACAAAAAACCCCCACCTTTGCCTCGAGCGTGGGTGGTATAAGGATGCCCGGTCTTGGCTCAAATATTGAGGCATAAATGAGGAGATCATCCCGGGAAGAAAGGATCGTGTCAAATATAGTCTCACCTCCAAATTAAAGGATAAGCTATGGGATGATAAGGAGTTGGAGTGTAAAAGGAAGATAATATATTATAAGCGAGTGATTAACCTCACCCTTGAGAACCAGAATTACCTTTCTATTTTTAGTGTCAGATTAGAAATAATTCTCATGAACTCCAAATTGAAACCAAATGATGGTCTACTCCCAAGACTCCCTAGGATTATATAATTTACCAGCTTTGCGATGGTAAGAGGGTGGAGGATGAAAATCACTTTCTTTTAGAAGATCTGTACTCACACTCGCTCTCATTTCCTTATCATTTGTCACACTTCCAATCTTCTTGATTTTTTAAGTCAACCCAACTATAGTGATATTGGTGCACTTATTTCCCTTCTTTCTGAGCATATAAATAATATTATAACACTACAACACAAAGGGGGGTTTTAAGACAATTTTTGGGTAAATTGTCTAACTTGAGACAAAAGAAAACTTTTATATTGTCTTAAATATTGTCTTTAAGAGAGTGTCTCAAATCAAACTGTCTTAAAATATTTTCTCTATAAAGACAATATATGACAAACATTTTTGTCTCTCCAAATACAATTTCATTTTTGTATCTCTAGAGACAATAGTTGGGATTAAAGACATATTGTCTTTAAAGAGACAATGTCTTTGATCCTAACGATTATCTCTATAGAGACAATATAAAACAATGAATCTAGAAAAATATCTCACCATTGAAATAAACCAATATTAAACATATTTACTGAAAAATAAACTAAAATATCATTGATTAATTCATATTAGGACACACTGGAATCAAACTACCAACCTCATGCATATAAAGCAGGTGCTCTTCCATTGAGCTAGCACCCTTTAAATAATTATGTGAGAGTTATGGTAGTCCTTTAAATTGCATATATAGGCATTGATTTTTAGAAAATGCTTGACTCATAATGGTGTAATATTTGTAAAATATAAAATCATGCAGCCCCTATTTTTATCTTCATAAAAATAACTCAATGGACTTAGCTCAAAGTCACACCCATGTAGCATGACTCACACAACAAGCTAACTAGAAATTGCACCAAGAAGTGCAAAGGAATGCCTATAGGAGGAGTAGGATAATGTTGAAATAAAGTTGAAAAAGAAAACCTTTTGATCGTTAAGAGTTAGGAACCACTTGAGTCCTTTAAATAAAAGAGGTTGACTTTAATTTTTTTTCCAAGACAAACTTCCGAAATAGTTTTAAAACATATTCTATTTTTACACTTTATGAAACTGTTTTTTTTTTTAGATTCACAATAAATATGGCAATAAAAATAATAGTTATTAAAAATAATTTCGTTAAAAAAATAATAAGACAACTAAAATTAAAATAAAATATCAATAACTCACAATTTTGATTATTTTTGTTTAATTTATAATTACAATAAAATTTTAAATTAAATAGTTAAAATAAAAATATAGCCAAATTTAAAATAAAACAACTGAAATTATATCAAAATCACTCTCAAAATAAATTTAATAAAATCACTTTACGAAGTAGTCACAAATTACAGTAAATTGAAAATGATGCTTTTGAATGGAATGGTTGAAAACACAATAGCTATATCTACATTAAAATCAAAACCAAAATAATAAACCAATCAAAACCCTTGCAACACAAATATGCCAATAACTTTGTAATTTTGAGAGATTTTAAATATCATAATTTTGGTGTAGCTTTTGCTAGATATATATATATATATATATATATATATATATATATATATATATAGATATACTAAATTCACCCCACAAGAAGTGAACTCACCCACACCTGCAGATCCAATATCGTCAATATGAATTATTTCTGTCTTCAACCCTCATAAATAGGTTTTTATTTGTGAATGTGAAAAATAATAAATTAAAATGAAAATATATCAACCAACCAAGAATTAAAAGAATCAAATCAACATATATAAATCACATTTAAAAATCACAATACTAAATATTGTTTCCTCCCCAAACATATAACTGTAATATATAAAAACTAATTGAAATTAAGGGAAAATGGTGATGAATGGGGTCATGGGTAAACAACAAAAGTTCAATGCCATGTTACACCCCCCTCAAAACTGCTATGTAGATTATTGTAACATGACATGACAATAATCTTAATACCCACATTCAAATGATGTGCATAGGTAGATATTCATCCAAGTAGATGCCAAAGCCAAATTCTAGGTGTGTATACCTGTTGTTTTAGTAGTTCAGCCATTTCTACCTGTTTTTTTAGAAGAAAAAAAAGATCCATTAATAATTAGTACATATATTTTATGATAATAAAACAAGAAATTCCCTGAAGAAATAAGTACATCTTGTGGATATTTATATTAATGATATGTTTGTCCACAATACCTGTTTTTTTCACAATTCCTTGTTCTCTTCTTGAATTTTTGTTAGTTCAGCTTCCAAGTCAACAATATATGCTTGAAAACAAAGAAAAGTTTTAAAGGATTAATATTCCTAGATAAAAATCTAGCAGTAAATACTAGGTTTGTCGAACTAAAGGTTCTGTTAGAAGGTTTTCCCAAACATATTTGGGTCATTAAAATAGAGACAATCATTAAAAAATTGATATAAATTAACAAAACACAACGGCTATAGAAAAATAGTTTCATAATGATTCTCCAACAATATTTTATCAATTATAACTAACATTATTACAAAATAAAACAAAAATATTGCTATGCTAGACATGGGAATTGACTCCTTTAGGAGTGAGAAGGAAAATACCTAAATAATTACAAAAATGTCAGATCGTGATTATTTATGAGAACAATAACATAAATTTTTTTTTCTCATAAGTAGTAACTCTGAATAATGGAGTTAAAATTTTCAATAGATTTTATGAATAAAACAAAAACAAATGTAAACAACAATAACTATCCTTGATAGTTAAATAAGAAAAATTGATGATATTCAACAAAGTAGAACAAGGTACAATAGTATATCATACTTTTAGAATGTTTTGTATACCTACTTTAAGATGTAGTCTATCCATAATACTCTTGGCCTCTAGGAAGAAATATAGGGTTCATGCCAAGCTTGTAACTAATGAATCTAGTTCACCTCATTTTGCAAGCAACGTGACTTACACATATGCATAGGAGACCTTGCTCAATTGACGCTAACAATCTATTGGAGGCATGACATACTTTGAATACAAAAATGAAATGGTTGTTTTTCTCTGCATCTATAAAGGATAATAATTATGGAACTATAGACCTAGAGGTTGGGTTTAATATAGAACCACTACAAGTGATACTAACATATGTTTCTGAAAAATTCTATGAAACATTGGGATAAACATTTGAAATTTCATTAATAATTACGTCTTTTCTCAACCTTAATCCTAAGAATATTTGTATGGAAAAATATCATAAGGTTTGATTTCATGTTGAGTTTTTTTCTTGATGATTACAAGAGGCATGTGCCACCAATTATATGGCATTAAAGGAATTTATTTTTCATACAATCTAAAACAATGTCAGTATTCTAGTGAAATGACAGTTTGGAAGTTTCAAATATCCACTATTTACATATTGGATGCACTTTTCATGATCTTGGCTAATGCAATATGGATGCTTAAAATAGACTTCGATTGGTGTAATTTCTTTAATGTGAAGGATATTGGTTCTAAATTCTTGAAGGCAAGGACAAAACTATCTACTAGAAGTAATAGCCTTGGTATGTAGGTGTAACTTGGAAAATATTTTATTCGTGAAGTTTTTTTTTTTCAAGAATCTTCTAGCTCTGTAAAAACAGTGAATACACAGTCTCAACAACCATTAGGTTTGAAATTTTCCATTGGATGTTACATAATTAATGTAAGAGTTAATGACACAACATGTATTGATAGAGGCATGGATGCAAATTTTCAAAATAAATTAGGTTCCCAAGACAATAGGACCTAATCCTCATTTGTTTGATATTTTCCTATCACTCACATTCCCTAATATAGACCTACCAAAATAACATGCTATACTATCTCATGGAGCCAATATTTCATGAGGGATATAACATAACAAAATTATGTGCTCCCAGGTTGTAGAAAATGACAATTTTCAAAGTCAATGGAAAATAATTATTACAATCCTATCCAATCTTGGATGGAAAAATCCTCTCACTAGCTTATGTGATCACCTACACGTGTTTGAAATTTGAAGGTATTGTTGATTTGCAAGTACCCAAATTCTTGTTTATCCCATCAATGATAGAAAAAACAGCCTATGAATGTTGGAATTTTGATGCTTCATTATTTTTCATGATAACTAAGCATAAGGGACGAAAACATTGTATTGATGAAGTTTTAAAGTGTTTGCAGTGGATCACTAATTTCAGGTAGCCCCCTCATTTTTCGCAAGCTACAATAGGGTAGGAAAATGAAAAAAATACTTTGAGAAGTAGTGTAGCATGAATAAGCTTCCTTGATCACTAAATTTGATTTCATGTTGTCATAAATAAATTCTTTGCTGGTCACAAGATAATTTTCACAACTAGAATATTGGTCAAGCCTTTGACAAGGTTCAAACTTAGATTGAAAACTCAAATGAGGTACACTATAGTAGAATACTTGTACAACTGAGTGAAAGTGTAACACAACAATATCAACCATTTCATATATAAGTCCATGCCTCAAGGGATCACATTTAGTCATGCTATAACCAACAACTCAAACTAAAATTAGGTCCCCTTGGTTCAATTTTGTTGGATAATGTCAAGTCAAAAACAATTGAAACATACATTTTTTATTTATATATAATATATGCTCACTTCCTCAACCACAAACATAAATAAGGAAAAATTATATGAATTCTCCATTCTCTTGAATACTCAACTGCACAGTGAAAAATTTCCTGGAGGCATGTATAAAGTTAAAAACAAAAAGTTAAAAAAAAGTGGCATGTCAACTACCCAACTATTGCCATAATATTTGTTTCATTATGGAATCAGCACACCTCAAACTATTATCCAAAGCATGCTTGCCCTTCTCAAATCTTATCAAAACTAAGTCCCATGTAATGGCCTGAAAAAAACAGAAACACCAAGTATGAGACAACTCATATGGAAAAGCACTTGTCATTGTATCAACTTAAATGTGGAAAGGATATAATTCTAGTGGAGATTATTTTTCCCAAACACACAACTAAGAAACGTCATAAGGTTTGAACATAATTTCCCAATTAAAAAAGACCTAACAAATGTCTGTAAGAAAGGTAAAGACCACAACCAAAACTTATGCCAAAGAATCATAAATCTTAACATCATAAATATCAACATCATGATTATTTTGAATGTTAAGAAAGTTTCAACATTCATTAGGTCTAAATGGAAAATATTCAAATCTTGCAAGCTTAAAAGTTAAATGGTAAGATAAAGAAAAGAAAAGGCAACTGGTCTTAAACCTAATTACATATGAATGTCCACTTTTTTTAAGACAAAAATATATAATCATCAATCTAAAACTTATGAATAGTAAAAACGTTCTTCTCTATATATCCTACATGGAACTAAAAATTTTACTAGGATATCATCCTTCTCTATACCACATTCTTAGTTCAACAGGTCCATTTTTTGTATGTTTGAATTATTTTTCCTCTTTTTCACTTTTAAGAATGGTGGGAAAAGAAATATTACCAAGTGTAGTTTGATGTAATCTTCAAAATGTTGAAGAAGTATTTTGTCCTTATCAAGTGCTTGATGCAAAACATACAATTACTGTATGCCTGACTGACACCTTGGTCGTGTTTATTCTAAGGTAGGAAATATTTTCATTATTGTTTGAAGTGGTTCTTCTCGAGTTAACTTCTTGAATTCATAAATTCTCACGAAGAAAGTCCTCCTAATACCTTCATATATAACTCTTTAAGGTTTGAGTTTGAAGATATTTAAGGCATAGCCTACTCGTTATAGAGAATACCTCTTTACCTCAAAATTCATTGGAATGAAAATCCTTCTTCCCAAAAAAACCTATTAAAAGAAAACTTAGATGTGTGGGCACTAATCCCATCAACCAAGGTTTGTCTATAGGATGTACATCACTTGGGAAGGAGATATAAAAAAAAAATTTCAAACTTCAAATACATTATGATACCCTATCATAAAAAACATAGTCTTCATAAAAAATATTTGAGAGTAGAAAAGCACAAACCTCCAAAAAGAAACAACACGCAAAATCAAGGTTGGTGTTCATTTAGAAAGTAGCCTCCATTAACATGGAAAATTTCTTGTGAATAAAATAAAATAATAGAGAAATATAAAAGGGGTTCCCTTATGACATCGCCAGTTAAATCCAATCCTAAGTTCTAAAATAATTATTCCAAAACTGCTACAGTATTCAATCTCCAAGGATGTCTACAAATAATAATCTAGGGAAATTTTTAACCACTTGAAAAATCCATAATTTCTATACATATTATTTCATAAAATAAAGTTGATACCATGGCCCAATTAGTTAATCTTGTTGATAGGAAAATTAATAATCAATCTATTGGTGCTTAAACAAGAAAATACCTTTGCATATGAAAGGCTCTGTTCGAAAACATCCATATTTCCCATCGAGCCAAAATGTATACTGCAATGTTGCACTTTCACATACACATAGTAGATAAGAGACAAGAATCATATCAAATGCAAAAATACATATGAAAAACCTTGGTCATAAAATTGATGTGCAAGAAACACTTTTAGATATGGTTTGACAAATCGTGTACATTCTCTTCATGTTGACGATGGAACTATTTTCATCCTTACCATAGTATATGTTATTTAAATTAACTATACATAAGAATAAATTCATTTGAAACCTTTCCAGCAACCAGGATATGAACATCAATAAGCCATGTTAGGGGAGCATCTGAAATCATCCTAGAAAATACAAGCTTTCCATTTCAAATGCAACTCTAAATACTAAAAAAACAGAGAACTTCCAAAATCAAATAATATAGCAAGCCACATTATTTTGGGTCACATTCAAAATATGATGGTTCAAAAAATAATTAGCAACATTACCATTCACAATTTAAATTGAAAACTTAAGATTGATATTTAACCACATTCCAATGTAAAATAAAAGTTCTTATTGGGCCTTTTTAGCACTATTTTGTTGTAATTTTGTTATATGTCCAAAAAGGAGCAGTTTCTACTACAAGCAGGTGTGATGTACATGGATTATCCATAAATATGATATCACTAAAATTATGTCTACACTAGTAAGCAAACCATACAAGTGATTTTAGTGTTGTAATATAGTTTACAGAAATTACCTAGATGAATATACCATAACCACCATAGCACGAATCGATGAAACACTGGAAGTGTGAGGGAATTACACCAAGAAACAAAAAAATGAGTTAAATCCCAATGTGGATGATTTTCACCAATGAAAATGGTCTGAAATTTACACTCAATTACACCAATGATTTGAGGGAATGTTGACTCTTAGTGAATAATGAACTAGTCACTAGAATTCCCAGTTAAAGAACGAGGTTGGATGTGCATTCAGTTAAACTTGGAAATCCTATGAATTGAGGATATTGTTTTGATTCAACAATTCATTGAATTAATTGTCCCAAAATCTTGGTGCAAGTAACTTGGAAAGGATGAGCAACATTGTCTCAAGTATTGTCAAACTAGGTGAATGTGGACTTTGTTGGAATCACGTCTTGGGAAACAACATGTGCATGGAATCATGGACCCTAACTCTAAATATACCTTTATGGACTATGGTAGGATGAAATTTCTACAGGATCAACTAAATCCCACTGGGAAAATGTATGTATTACTACCACACGGATCACCTAATTGTCAACATAATCTATTTATGAAAACTATCTCAAATGGGAAATAATGGCTAAGTAAAATAAAAATTAGGTAGCAAGCCTTATGGGGCCTTCAAACAAAAATATCTTGATCTCAATGAAAACATAGGTAAATAATTAGGGACAATTTGTTTTTCAACTAACCATGTCAGTAGCAAATATTCACAAAATGCAGGGATGAAAATATTTATTTTAGTTTTAAGGAATAACCTAGTTAAAGTTATCGGTATATGACTTGGAATATTGCATGTATTTATATGGGATTTAGTCCACCTATATGAAAGTTGAATTCTATGGTTTTCATTGAGATTTTGTTCCTAGAGATAACATAAATGATAACATTTAGAAGGGTTCTCAAGGCAACTTGTTGCATTATTTTCCAATCTATACGCCCTCGTTTGTGTACTTGTGTTGTATTCTAGTTGACCAAATAAAAATAATTCTTTTAATTACTATAGGTTTCCATGTGATTTTTTATGGTCTATTACATCTATGTTATGTCTCCTGGTGTGTTAAACAGTGCTTGTTAAGATACATTCCATAGGTTATGATATCTATAATGCAACTATCAAGACCAAGATTTGTTAAACCACTTCAACATTTGCAATTTACTTCCAAGGGAACACCATGTGTACATGTACATTTTTCTAAGTAATGTTATATAAATAACCTTATTGGAACTGAATAGAATGTAAAATTTGGATGCAACCTCTAGTATATAGCTAATATATCAAATGGAGGAAACAACCCAGCTTCATGTGTAAGCATAATAGTCAACATTTTGACGGGAAATAAGGGATGCAAATTTAGGAATAAGACTTTGAAAAATGTTAATCAATTTTCTTTTCTACAAAATCACTATTCAAACAATCATAAGAAAAAATATTTTAGGTAAATTCCATAAATAAACATAAAATAAAGTTTATAACGAACAAAATTCTAGTGTAAAACTGTTTGTTTCTTCAAAATAAATTATAAAAATTTATTCAAATTTTAATCTAATGAGAATGCTCCTAAAAATCAAATCAACTGATTGATGTACATTCTTTGTGAGATAGTTTCAGGATGCTTAACACACAGTAAAACAATACAAATTTAGTGGAAAGATCAAAGAAGTGTAGAGCGTAAAGGATGCCAACAAAGTGTCATAGTTTTAATGTTTGTGGTACCTACTGCAGTCTACAACAAGATCATCAATTCTTATGGGATTGGTTACCCCTCTTATAGGGCATACCTATAGTGATATTTTTCACTTTCATGGGAATTTTTTTTATTAAAACACTTTAGATACATGGTTACAACAGTAGGCCAAAAATTTTCCTTGCATTTTTCTCCATTGATAATCAACATAGCCATTCCTAGAATCTCGACTTCCACCTTAAACTCCATTTCATCTTTGATACTACAAATTTTTAATCTTTTGATAGCAACCTACAAAGAATATAATTCCCATCAACATAATTTACTTGAAAAGTTTGATCCAAAACTTCGCAATCAAATAATTTTATATAGATCCCAGACATATTCTAAAAGTAAAAGACGAGAATTTATTAAACCAACTCTCACATATAAGTTCCGAAAGCACCGAAAATGAATTTTCCTTGGCTAGCCAAATGGTAAATTCATGCAAGTATAGTTCATAATGGTGCTAATGTAGAAGTATAAATTATTCTTTGTCTCTAATGTGTATTATGAAAAAAGTGTACTAAGGTCATGGAAAACAAATATGGCCTAGTTTGTAACGTTTTATTGAATGGTAATGAAAGAGTAGATGATTAGAAATTTTAAGTCCTTGACAGGTGGGATCATATAAATAAGTGTCGAAGCGGTCTCAACCATCCTCCATCCATCAATGTGCTAAAGGAGAAAATAGATATTAATTAACATGATGAGATAAAAATATAGCTAATCAGGATATGACAGAAGCACTGAGTCTATTTCCATTTGTTCTATTCATCAAACCAATATTCTTGAGAGAATCCAGTGAAAGGTAGGCCACATTGGTTATCTATGTATGTATATGTGTGTTTCATTATTATGGAACGTTAAAAGGGAAATCCTTCAAACGAAATAAAATATGTATTAAAAAACACCAACGTATATTATACTGAAAATTTATATATACTAACTTCATTGTAATCATGCCACTTCCATAAACCAAAGTTTCTGTTGGATTTTCTCTCATTTTGTCCCAATTTTAGTAATTATAAAAATACTACATCATGCATGCAACAACCTTGTTAACAAAACTCATAACTATGTTATGTTTTGATTGACCAACAATTAGTATTATGATAAACCCCTATTCTGTGATTGTTAAGTAAATAATAATGGTTAGACCATAGGATGGATAAGTGGAATTATAAGCTAGGCCAAAGAATCATGAAATAGGAGAAATCACAGACCTTTTATAGTAATAAGAATTCAAGATAGTTCCTACCATAGGACGCATTTTAGATGTTACATTGCTACAATATTACACTTAATTATAATATCCACGGTACCTTAGCAATGTATATTTTAGTAACATAATTTACTAAAAGGTCATCTACTATGAGTGAGTAAGAAGAACCCATCTATCTCCCCCTTTTCTTCCAGATCCACAAATCCCTTTCTAGATCATGAAAATGGCAGCAGGATTTGTTTTCAAACGAAACTAAGCATTTATTTCAGACCTCATAATTTCAAAAACTGGCATGCTTGAAAAAGTTGCAACAAACTTGAAAATATCCCAAAAAATTAAAATTTATGATGAGCTTAAATGAAAATAATCAAGTTGAATTCCATAATATAAAAAACTAACTCAACAACCCTAACAAAAATACCATGACATGTAGGACTTCAACAATAGGAGTTCTCGAAACAAGCATGAGCACCACGACCTCTGAATTTCTTGGGCTTGCATCACCTTGGATCAGCCACCAACTGAGTCCTATCATACCAGATGAGGATATCCTTTATATCTGTCTTCGACTACTCATCCAGCTATTTCTGGTAGAAGGAAACTAGGGCCTTCACAATGCTCTGCCTAATGGTGTAGATCTGCAATTATAACCTCCTTTCAATCTGATTCTCATATCCATGTGAGCGTAATGCTCTGCCTAATGGTTTAGATCCGCAACTGTACCCTCCTTTCACTATAATTCTCATAGCCAGTCCAGCGAAGTTGTGGCTTCCCAATAGAATAATGGGCTTGAATTCCTTGTAATGGAGAATCCCAGGTTCTTATAACACAGGTGGTTTTTATGCTTGGAAGGGCATTGACAATATACAACATTGTTTTCTAATAATATTTTTTTAGCTTTGAATGGGTCGTCAGGGCTATGTCATATTTAGTGTTTGCAAAGAATAATATCATGAAATCCTCCTTCAAGGAGGACCCCAACACACAGACATATATATGCATACACACAATATAAGGCGCGACAAAATATTTTCCAAATTACTTGAGAGAATTTCTTTATAAAATTTGGTAAACCCCAACACATAGACATATATATATACATACACAAAATATAAGAAAAAAAACAAATTTTCAAATTACTTGAGATAACAACATTACAACATAAGGTAAAGATGAATGAATTATCGCACTGAAGAAAAATGGAGAGGTATGTACATGAAACAAATTTCGTTTCATTAATTGGAAGGACAATGTTGATATTAAATTTTATTTTATTTGTAATAATCTTCTAGATTCTCACCAAAATATTGTGACTCTCTCCCCCAACAACTATTTTAGAAAATCATCCTTCCACTCCTCCATTCAGCCATTGATATTTGCTACAATCCCACAACTGATACCTTCACAATACTGTAAATACATGGTTGTTACTAGACCTCATGGATCCCACACTCTTTCAATTCCATTCTAGGGCTCAATGGGGTTTCCATTGATCTTGATCAAACTTCAACCCTGCTTGCAATATGTCATAGCTATGGCCATCTTCTTCTGACTCAATCATTGAACGGAATCTGTTGCCACTGTTGTTGAATGTTTAGTGCCTGATATTCATCCCTGTTAGTATCTCTCTACTTTCCCTGTTAAACACTCACACCAAAGCTTGGGTTCTTTCTTAACCTTAGGGATCATATACGATGGGTCAAAAATGCCATAAGAACCTTGCTTCTGCTACCATACAAACCCTCCATTGGTCCATCACAGAGAACGAAGGAAATTATAGAATCATCATTACAAGGGAATGATTGGGGGAAAAGAAAACAAAGACATATCTACTGATATAACATGTGTTTGATACTTTTTTGGTTCCAGAGAAACTCCATTAATAAAACGTCTTCCACCAAGTTTTTTTTAAGACAATTGTCTTTCACTTAGTTTAGTAAATTTTTTCTTATGACAATTGTATTTCACCTGATTTCAGATAATTTTTTTAAGACAATTTTAATGTTTAAGACTTAAAAAAATTCTTACATTACCATTTCATGCAGTCATGCACCTTTCAATACTTTCCAAACTAGGAAAGTCACGTCCACAAATCCAAAGGGTTACCTTAGAAACAAGTAATACTACTATGAGCTAGTAAGAAAGTTTAGGCATATTAACTCAAGGATTTGAAACCCAAATTTTACTTTTGTGTGGGAAATGTTATATGCCCATAATATGCTTGGCCAATATTTGACACATGGATAATTCTAATGTCTAGAATAAAATGAAATCATGTATGACTAACATGAGCCAAAGCATAGAGCAATGCATAGTACATTCTTGCACCCCTTTCTTTGTAGAACACAGTTCTTTCTACAACCAAAGGCTGCACATTTGAAAGTTGTTGACCCTTAGGAATATAACTACTTCATACAGATGCCTAAAAATGACAAAGAGATCATTTCTCATGTCACTGATATGCATTAATATAGTCATTAGTATATAATAAGAGTATATATCATAAAAAATGAGAACATTGCACATTTTGATGATCTATCTATCCAAACAAAATATTTTAGGCAGTAATCCGTCATATAAGATATTTTCAACTAAATACTGCTTTGTGTTGACTTTCCAAAAGATAGTTTCCAAGAGAAAATAATAAGTAGGTGTGAAGAAGTATCTAACAACATTATAATCAAGACTTTGTCAGTAAGTCCACCACTACTTCCACAACATCCATAGACAGGATGTGAATTGTCCAAAGAATGATTATGAGTATTGGGTAGTGAAGTATAGATCTTGAGTTTAGCTCTTTAGCGAACGTTCGATTCCGCCTTCATGTCCAAGAAAAAGAATGAATATTATAATGTCACTTTGAAGTGGATATCTTAGTATCTTGTGGACTTGTTATAATGTTAGCAAAACGATTATAGTGCCAACACATTAGAAACTATAATTCCTACTTGTGGAGGTAATAGCTTTTGTAATTATCTGCAAATTCTATCCCTAGACGATGTTCGACAACAATAGAACTAGCTTCAAACATCCATGTAACTGGGTTGTATTTTTCTTTGATATTTTCTACTCTTTGAATAGCATGCAGTTTTCATGGTGAAAGTAAGAAAATTAAACCACATTTAGACATTAAATTGATAATACTCTGTTAAAACCATTCCTTTTCTAGCTACATGACTCTGCAAAGTGGTTGCCTAAAAATATTCAATAATCATATGAGAATTATGGCCAATGGCCTAAAGTGAATGACTTTCCCTCATATTTTCATCAACAATAATTGAACCCATTAGAATAAGTCAAACATCACCACTCTAAAATGAACAATATAAGTTATCATATACTCTAGACATTGATTTATCTCATAAAATCCTTCAAAGATTCAAATGTTGGGTTGATGAATGGTACATATAACCATCCTTACAATATATATTGTATTAAAAAAAAATTACATAAAAATTGCAGCTACTATGGCATAAAAAATAGAAGTGGGTTCATCCATGAAAATTATAGAAGGACTCACTACAAGCTCAGAAAATATTGTTATCATTTTCATTTGTTCTATTGACAATTGAGTTACACTAGCGAGGCCTACTAGAGAATCCCTTAACTTGTATAATTCTAAAATTTCCATGACTTCATCAATAAAGTCTTACACATCGAAATATTTTGCAAGTCAACAACATGATGATTTGGCACCATGTATTAAGAGAAATTGATTAGTTTTTTATACCTACAACTTTGGTTTCTTTTTCAAAATCCTTCAAAAGACATAGAAACACCAAATATAACAATGATTCCGAGACAGTGACATGTGGATAATGTATGTCATTCAACTCACAATTATCAAAAATATTGGCAAAGGTTTCCTGCATTTTAGGAAATCCATATATTCGAATATCACCCTCAATATATCCTCCAATCTTCCTTCCAACTAAGACATCCATGAGAGTTGTCTTCCCTACACCACTAACCCCCATAAATGTCATAAGAACACCAAGTATGAATGCACCTATAACAGATCATTTGAATTTTATCTTTAGTCGCTCCTTTTTCCCTCATTTCCTGCAGATGAATCCAAAATTAGTCAGCCAAATACATCAAGTACGAGAATCCAAAAAAAATGGCAATAGCTTGATCACATTAATATATCAGTCTTAAGGTTCAAGTTCCATACAAGGGGCATGTAAACAAAGTATTTGAAAATTTTAAAATGACATGGCTAGTGGTTGAAATATAAAAATAATTCCTCGCTTTAGAGAAACTCATGTTGCATACTCCAAATCAAACTCATTACTTCCTACTAGATTAGTTGATTAGATGCTCATTTATCTGATCTGCATTTCGAGTGCATAACCATTGAAAAAAATATATAGAATTGAAAATCATGGAATCATATAAAATTTATTTCCTTTACATTTCAACATGTTCAACAAAATTTTAGAAAGATATGGTTAACAATTTTCTGACAATTATTATTGGCATCTACAGAAGATAGAGAACTTGAGAAATATCTTCTTAACCTTGATGGGATTGTATTGAGCCCTTACTCTGCACCATTATGTTGGGATTTCATTTATTCATAATTTCTTCGTAAATGGAAGCTTAAGGTTTACCAATCATTATAGAAAAACAAACCCCATATCATTTCATATTGGAAATGATTTGATAAAATAGAAATAAACAAAAGTAGAAAGGTAGGTATGTGTTTAGTTAAGAAAATCATGATTTAGATATGCAGGAGAAAATTTAAACTTAACATAACACATTGAAAAGTAATTAAAATCCCAAAAAATCACCAGCTCTTGTCCAATACCAATATCCTTTTGTAAATATGTTATGACACTTCAACACAGTAAGGCCCATATTCGTGGTGTTTCCTGCATTCTGAAGACCAACATGGTTCCATGAAACTAGTCAATGTGATGCATGGTTGCATAAATCTCTTCATAATTAAAAATATATTGGTTCTATAGAATTTCACAGAGTCCTTAGTGGATTAAAATGGTTGAAATCTTACAATATTCCATCTAGGCTCAAGCCTCTCATTCACATAGATCACATTCTATGGATATATCAAAGGTTAGCACTAGGAGCCCCATATCCACTAGTTTGGTACACTACCTGCATTCGAAATCCATCATACTTGGGAAATATTCATGATCCAAGGGCAGAAAAAGCATATAGAAGGTGTATGTTTGGATTGTTGAAGGTTCTTCCAGAGATGCATTTCCTTATGAGGATCCATTTGAGCATGTTTTAGATGTGATTAAAGGAATGGTTAGATGTATTACTTTCTCTTTTTTCATGTCATTCATTTATATCCTTGTTCTTAGGTTAAAACTAGGGCCTAAGACCTTTTGGATGAATGATTTGAGAAAAAAGGGAGATTTACAAGATGAACATCCAACTTGAGATCATGCCATGTAGCACTAAGTTACACATGGGTTTGGTCAAAATCCCACTGGAGTCTTGAGGTTGGACACCCTCTTCAAGGAGGTTACTAGGGGATGTTGCAGGTAAGAAGGCATGAGAAATAACCCTAATGGAAGAGCTTCCATGTATTTGAAGGTGTGTTTCCCCCGCAATTAGAAATTGTTGGTGGTAAGGACACATTTTCTCATATTTGGAGGCATATTTCACCTTTTGAGGGATTTTGGGTTAAGTACATTACGAAAATTCAACCCTCAGTGACTATTATCCATATGATCCTATTTAAATAGATAATTTCTGAATTTAATATAATGTAGAAATTACTTTCTGATCATAGCATCAATCACACAATAACTGAAAATTTAAGAACTGAAAGAATAAAAGAGTTTTGTAGAACATAAGTAATTTCTTCCCAAAATTAACTTTGCATACATCAACGAATCCTTTACAATATACGAAAATAATAAATACATGGTCATCATAATTATCTCAAAATGAGGTATATGATCTACAGAAAAATGAAAGGCAGAAGTTGTACAACTATTGTATTGCTTCATATGGCCATACAAATACATATGATTGTATTGATTTTTTGTACAGTTTCCTTTCAACCTATTGAAAACATGTAAGTTAATCCTTATTGTGCATTTATTTCTCTCATTTTTCAATGTGGGAAATACCTCTCTATCTTGTCTTATTTATTCTTTTCCTCGAAACATGTACACGTTATTTCTTGCACTACATTTCTTAATGTACATATATTGTTTGAGACCTTTTCTTTATATCTAGAAGAAAATTTTGGCATGAGGAGATACACTGCCATTAAGCACAATAAAACCCTAATATGAATATTAAATTTATGATTTAAAATATTTCAGAATATAAAGTGGAAATCGGTATACTCATCCATTGCTTCATTCAAAAGACAAAAGGAAGTGCTTCACTTGAGGGGGATTAGGGCCTTGAAAGTAACCATGAAGAAAATGGCTTAAGGCCACCAATAGAGCCTCCATAGAATAACTCAGAGCATATTTTATAGGCACCAAAATGATCGTGGTGCCCCAACCATGGAAACCCCAATAAAATCCAACAACCCACACTAGTAGATAAGCAAAGAAAAATTATTGCATGGCCCATGGCATCATGACATCCTTCACACTATCAAATCTCATATGTGATTGTCTCCATCATATTGTGCCCCGAGACCATATCACCAACATGAAAACCCATTGAGGATAAAAGGTCGTCGACGATGCATCGAAAGGCACAAATGAATTTTATAGTGCCCCTTTGTTATGCATAGCTCCCACCAAATAAGAGGAGTCTAACCTTCTCTTCCTCAGCAAAGAACAACTCTAATTGTCCTCGCAACCACCATAATGCACCTTGTAACCTTTGGCATCTTCACCACACCCAAATCTACAACTGAATCCACTTCCTATGACCAAATTGCATTGGATAATGCCTCCTCATGCCACCATTCTGATAAACTATCAAATCCTTGAAACCCTTGACCCTCATAGAAAACATTTGCAAAGTCCTCTCCATTTACATATGATTTGAAATGCTGTAAAAAGTAATGGTAGTGTATAATATTCTCCCTCATGTAGTTGTTTGAACTCATAACATGCTTTCATGTGGTGAGATAAACAACCATTAGCGTGTTCAAAGTTTAGATTACCCTCTTCTCTTTATTACTAAATAGTCAACACTACTCCATGCCTATTTTATTATATATCCCCTAGTTTTACCAAATACTCATTTTAATACCTCCAAAACCTATAACCCTCTACCCAAAATCCCCACCCGCAATATTTGTAATATATTGGCTCTATTTTTCACAATTTTAAAACCCCCTTTATGAATGAACATGATAATTAATAAATTGCAGCCCCTATGGCAAGTCGTCCCTTGAAGCGGTGATGCCATTTCAGCCTTTCGTAATGGTCAATCCCATATCATTAGATGATCAGCCACATCATCCCCATCCCTCTATGAATTGCACAAATGACTTCAGTCATGAGGATCCTATCCCTCAAACTCATCCTGTAGTTGTGTCCTCCCCTCTTTCCAATAAGTCATCCTATGTAGTTGGGTTTCCATTCCAACCTTTGGATATGGTCTCATCCCCTGGTACAGTTTCCCCTCAAAAGTAATTTGAGGCTATTTTTTCCTCATCTAATAATATGGCTCCCCTTTCTATTAAAATATCCCTTTTCCATAATCCTTTTGATTCTGGAGGTCAATCATATAAAAATTTTACACATACGAAGAATAAACCCCCTATATTTAAAAAGGTTTTAGCCTGTAACAACATTGAATTGGGTTATTCGAATGAGGATGGATCTCTAAATAACTCGTTTGATATTGATTCTAATTTTACTATTGGGAATGTCTCTATTTCATATTTTGATGGAGTTCAGGTCCTTAGAGGTGATGTAACCATACATGTGGTGCCTCCATGATTATTATTTCCATTAACATCTTGGGTTTGGGAGTGACCCCAAAATTAAGCTCGTTCGGGTTCATAAACACTCTCTAATCCTTTTCTAAGAAACCATGGTTTGTAGAGATAAGGCATGGGAGGAATTGTTGTTTATGTGCCTTGCATAGCATGTAGTTGCAACTAATTCTATTGGATTATCTGATGGTTTGGCGGTTATGTGGGATCCAGAAAATAATGAGACATGTGCAAAGATTATCATGACCAGAAATATGATGGGAAACTGTTAAAGGGTCTGAATTGTAAATTAATATGCTCCATATGTGGGGCGTATATTATTTTGGGACCAAGTTGTGCAATCCAGAATCCTTCAATTAAGTTCCATGGTCATCGCGGGGGATCTTAATTTTTTGATGGGGAGGGAAGAGATTTGGGGAAAGAAGTCTAGAATTGATATCATTTCTACTTATTTAGGAGGTTTGATGGAGGATTTTTCCCTATTGGATGTGACGTCGGATTCTCTTCGCCCCACTTTGAGGAATTGGACAAGTAGTGATGAGGGTATCTAAAAAACAGTGGAAATGTTTATGGTTAATCAAACTATGGTTAATCATCTCATAGAAATAAGATCTTATATTATTCCAACATTTATTTGTGATCAATTTCCCATTATGCTGAAATGGGACGAAGGGGAACAAAATAGATCATAGCCCTTCAAATTCAACCGGAAGTGGCTTAAAATAGATGAATTTGGGGATATGTTCTGAAATTTGTGGTCTGAGTCATTGCTTCCTCCTCCAAAGAATCACATGAAATCCATTTTATGAAAGCTTAGAGAGGATAAAAGGGTTGCTCAGGAATGGATAAGGGGGATGAAGCAGCGTGAAACTAAAGATCCTAGGGAGATTAACTTTTTCCTATGTTATTTCAATCATCCTCAAGACACATTATTCTACTCATAGGAATACCGACAAGGGATCATTGAATTGGAGGGTAAGACAAGGTACATTCTCCGTTCATGGGAAGAAGACGTCTGCATGAAGAGCATGGTGACATGGATAAAATTTGGAGATAAAAATACCAAATCTTTCCACGCACATTTCAATTCCAGGAAATAGATCAATTCTATAAGGAGGATAAGATATGATGTGGGAAACATATACAATTTACAGAGATCTACTGAACATGCCATGGTCACACATTTAAAAGGCCAATTATCGGCACAAGAGACATATTTCTTGTCGCAAATGAATTTGATCGAATAATTTACAAACATGTTCACATCGGAGGATAATGACATATTGGGACAACCAATCACAAGGGAGGAATCGACAAATATGTTGAAGGAATGTGCAAAGGATAAAATTCTGGGCCCAGATGGGTGGGGGATTTAACTTTTTATTCACTCCATTGATTTGATGATCCTAGATTTGTTGGGAGTAGCTGAAGAATATAAGATTCATGGGTTCATATCAAGGGCCATAAATGCGTCTTTCATAGAATTAATCCCCAAAATGTTGGAACCAAGAACCTTTTCATATTATCATCCCATATATCTCTACAACTTGGTGTACAAAATGATATCAAAATTGATTGTGATTAGGCTGAAGCAGGTATTATCGAAGCATATTACAGAGGAACATGTTATTTTATTAGAAGTTATACAAATACAATATGTAGTTGGTATTTTCCAGGAGATGATGCACTCTATTAAATCACGGAAAAAAATAACTTTCCTTCTAAAGGTATACTTGAGAAAGGCATATTATTGCATTGACTGGGAATTCCTCTTCTTAGTCCTACTAAAATATGGTATGTCTTTATTTAACATTAAATGGATTTTAGCATGTTGAAAAACAACAAATTTTGTTGTCATTATTAACAGCTTGCCTTCATATTTTTTCAATCCATATACATGAATTAAACGGGTTTGTGCTACGTCTCCATTGTTCTTTCTCTTAGTTATTGAATTTTTTATTAGAAAAATTAGGGTGTCAAAGGATAGTGGAATTATTAAAGGGATCAGGGTAACCATAAATATGTCCATCTCTCATTTAATATTCATAGATGATATGTTAGTCGGTGGGGAATCAATGGTGGGAGAGTGGAGAACCATTAGAGAGCTCATTAAATCATTTGGATTTGGTGTCTGGTTTTTGTATGAATGAAGGAAATTTGATCTTGTTACATGATGACAATGAGGAGAATGTAACAAAGGACATATGTGATATGTTTGGGGTAGCATCATAAATCATAGATGATAGTTTCACCTACCTTGGGTTTAAGATGAAATTGAAAGGATACTATAGCTAGGATTGGGCATGGTTGATCAAAAAATCTCACAAAAAATTGGACAGTTAGAAGTACAAATGGTTGACGATGGGAGGAAGGATGGTAATGATGAAATAAATGCTACAAAACATTTTAGTATATTCCAGATGCACCTTTATTTAATGATAGGTTCATGTTTTTATTCCTATGGAGGTGGTTTGACCTTCCACCAAATTTTAAAAAGGCCAATAGGAGGCCATGTGGCATCCAAGGATTGGCCCACATGGCTCTTCCTAAAATTTCCACACAAACAGACCTTGGACCAATAGAATTACACCAACCACCAACGAAATAGAATGTGACACTTTTCACCATAGCATTGGCTAATAAAAATACATGTACCATGTCCAGTCACCGTAGAGACTACTAACTGTGCATCCCTACAACTATATTTTTTAAATTTTAGTTGTTCGTAAAATCAGCCAAAACGTGATATCGTGAGCATATGATATCGATTTTGAGTGAATTTATTTTCATTTTTATTCAAGGAAAAGAGATATTCACTTTGGCAAAAATTTCAAGCCGTTTGAAAAACTTTGAATTTTCAGCATTTTACTGATCCACTAGATCACACCTCCACACTGGAAGCTTTTGGACCCCAAAAGATCACTTTCAGATAAAAAACAATTGAATTTATAGATCCCTCACCCTTGCAATCTCAATCCATTTGGATTTTCTTGGATTTTTTCCTTTGAGCCCCACACAAAGGTACTCCATGTTCCCTCGTTTTGAATTTATTATTTTCCTATCAAGAATGGTTTCTTGCTGCAATTATTCAAGATATTCAAGAGAGAAATATTCAATTGAAGGAATTTGAACATTCTCTCATTGATCTTCAATCAAAGGAGGCTCATACATTCTTACATTCTCAACATTAATAACTGCATATATTGTCATATATGAAGGAAAATCCAACCTGAAGGAATTATTACCAATCTTTTCCAAAATTTTGAATGGACCATATCGAATTGTTTTAATATTTTTACCTTCTCTTTGGAGTCTCTCTTTGCTAATGTGAAGCCAAACTTCATCACCGACTTGGAAACTGTGATCCACGTGATCCTTATTATGTGTTGTCTTGTACTTAGCTTGACTCTTCTGAAACTATTCTTGAACTGTTTGATGTACCAATTGAACTTGTTCAATCAATATTTTTGGATTGTCTATGTCACTATCTGCATAAACAGAAATGTATTTCCCAAAGATAAAATATAAAGGATATTTGGGGAGGTATCCCAAGCATGCCTCAAATGACAATGTTTTAGTTTGAATTCTTGGCCCAGTTGTAAGCATGCTAAACAGAGTGAAAATGTTCATCCCATAACTTAGGATGCTTGCTACAATAACCATGAAGAAGATGTATCACCATTCTATTCACCACCTCTGTTTGGCCATCTTTTTGGAGATGGAATGCTGTACTTTTTTTCAATTTGGTGTCCATGATTCCCCACAAGCTTGACCAAAATTTCTCGACAAAGAGAGAATCGGAATCACTAACAATGGATGTGGGAAACCCAAAATGTACCCATACATTCTGAAAGAATAATTGATTAGTTTGTTCAGTTGTAACCTTCTTTTTGCAAGGCATCAAAATACACATTTTTTGAACCTATCCACAAGAACATAAATATAATCATGACCTCTCCTATACATAGGTAGACCTCCTAAAAAATCAATAGAAACACTCTCTCATGAACGGGAAGGTACTAGAAGTGGTTTATACAATCCCAACTTTCTATTGCAAGGATTACTGAAAGTGCATAATGAACATCCTCTTACAAATTGTGACACACTTTCAAATCATTATATAAATCATATTGTTCAATATAGCTCTCATGCATGAAAAAAATATGCTTAAGAATAATGGATGCACTAAACATTGGTCTAGAAATCATATCAGCAACCTTGTGATAGATACCTTTCTTATACGTTATCACCAAGTGGAATTGTTGAAGAAAACCCATCCATCTAAAATGCCTCGCTTGCTGCATTTTTTTTTTTTATTGGAAGTATTGCAATGGATTATGATCCATGTGAATGATTGTTTCCTTAACCATCAAGTAATGTTTCCAATTTTTCACACTTTCCACCGATGCATACTATTCCTTGTCATATGTAGGATAGTTAATCACTGCACCATTAAAATTTTCTGAATGAAAATAGATGGGCTTACCATGTTGCCTCAATAATGCGCCCATGGCATAGACACTTCCATTAGTCTTTATCTCAAATGATTGTCTCAAGTCAGGAAGTGCAAGTACAAGTGTTGAAATGATCTTTTCCTTCACTGCATCAAATTTTTTTATTGTTTCCCTCCCTGCTGAAAAACCTGCTTCACACTTGTCAATGCACACAATGGAAGAAAATTTAGAAATAAAATTTCTCCAATATTGGGCTTCTTCCAAAAAAATTCTAAACTTTGTCACTTTTTTTTCCTTCAGCCAATTCAAAATGACATCAACCTTGGAGGGATCTATTTTCAATTCCCCTCCTCCCAACAATATTACCCAAGTAGACTAAAGAATTTTTTCTGAATTCACATTTCGACATCTTTAAAAAAATACTCTTTCTTCAAGACATCTAACACTTGCTTGACATGCATGGCTTGTTATTCACGTGACTTGCTGAAACTTGATATGTCATCTAGGTAGACTATCAAAAATTCATCTATAAAATGCCTTAAAACATCATTCATTACATGCATGAAGGTAGCAAGAGCATTACAAATCCCAAAGGGCATAACCAACCATTCAAACAAACCTTGTTTGTTTTTAATGTTGTTTTCCACATGTCTCCTTCAGTGATCCTAATCTGATGATAGAGACTCCTCAAGTCTAACTTAGTGAAATTCACAACATATTTCAATTGATCGAGTAAACCATTGATTCTAGGAAGAGGGTAGCGATTCTTTACAGGAATATTGTTCAATGCACGAAAGTCCATAGACATGCACCACATTCCACATTTATTTGGAATTAAAATAATAGGTGAACCACATGGCGATGTGCTTGGCCAGATGACCCCCTTATCATGGAACTCTTGGATTTGTTTCTTAATTTCAACATTTTCCATCACTGACATCCTGTACATGTCAATTTTATTAAGAGGAAAATCTTGTTGCAATTATATTTCATGTTGAATTTCTCTTTTGGGAGGAAATCCCTTAGGTTACTGAAACATCTATCATCATGGTTAACAACCTAGACCAAATCAGATTTCAAATTTATATCACAACCTTGAAAGACTTAATTCTCAACATAATTCTTGGGTTTTATCATCAAAAGTACAAAGTTCTTGCTAAAGTTAACAAGTCTCTTCATTTCTCCAACATTCAGAAGTGAAAGGTTTAGTTTCTTTTGATGGTCTCTAACAATGTACTCAATACCATATTTAAACAAATGATACTTGCTTTCATGGTGATGAAATATAGATCTTATGTCATAAAGGTATGGGCTTCCCAAAACAATACTATATATGTCTAATGGCACTACATCAAGTTCTACCTCATCAATGAAGTTTGCCATAATGGATAATTTCAGTTTTCATTTTCTTGTTACTTGCAACTTTGCATTGTCACACACCTAACCTAAAGGACAAGGTTTAGGATGAAGAATGGTTTCCAAATTCAAATTTTTAACAATGTTTCAAAAATGATATTTTATTGTGAGCCACTATGAAATAGAGTATAAATTTTGTTATTTTTTGAGATAACTCTAATATGGAAAAGATTTATTCTTTGTTTTTTTTTTGGAGTTTCATTTTGGAAATTTAAAGAACTAGTGCTAGCAATGGATTCATTACCTTTCAATACCATAGTTATGACCGTTGTTTCATCTCCTGAATCAGATTTGAATTCATGTTGTGTAGTTGCAGTTGTTTTTTGTTTTCCTTTGTTCTTAAAATTTTTGGGGCTCATCTCAGGATGAATTTCACAACAATGATCCTCATCGTGGCCTTCATTTGAACAAATCTTGCATGTTGATTTTTCTCCCTCTTTCTTGATGGAAGAATTTTTCTTCCATTTTCCTTTGTCTCCTCCTTTAAATGGATTTGTTTTCCCTCTTGTGGAACATTTTCCCCTGTTTCTTCTACATGTGTTGCCTGTACACAAACCTCATGTAAATTTTTAGGGTTAAACATGAGAATAATGTTTCTAAAGTAGCTATGTAAACCTCCAATGTACTTGAGTAAAGTGTCTTGAGAGGATAAATCTACACCCAAAATCAATTCTATCCTTCTAAACTCTTGGGTATAACTTTGCACACTTTGACCCTTTAATTGCCTAAATTTTTTCCAATATATGATAGCCTTACGCATGTATGCTAAAGGATAAAATTTTCTTCTTAATTTAGAAACAAAATCATTCCAAGAGGATAAAACCTTACCATGATTCTTCATATCCTCTTGAGTTTTGGCTTCCCGCCAAATGAGTGATGCACTTTCCAACCTTAATGAAGAAAAATGAATATTGGTCTCATAATCTTTGATCCTTTGTATCCTGAAATACAATTCATGCTGATGAACCCAATTATCAGATTTATTAGCCTTTACCTCTCCATTATACACAGAAAATTCAAACTTTATGTCAAGTTTCAAAAGTGGAGTTTTACCATTTCCCTTTGGAGAATGTGGAGGTGCTTGTGCAGGGGTTGATGTAGAAGATGATGATGGTCAATATGGAGGTGAGGATGGAGGTGAAGAGAAAGGTGGAGTTAAAGGTGTTTTTTCACCATTCCCTCCATTCCATTTTGGAGGCTTGTCCCCATATCCTCCATCTCCTTTTGGAGGATTAGAGCTCTCACCTTGAAACATCGTATTCCTCTCTTCATAGAGAAATTTCACCATCTATGTCATGTCAAAGAATTCCTTTCTAAAATCCTTCTCATCCTAGGACATATTTCTAGGCTCTCCTTCATGTGCCATGACTGGTGAGGCTTTTGGTGAAACTTGAGGTGAAACTTATGGTGGAGATTGTGGGAAATGTGCTCTCCTTAACCTAGCTTGAGGACTTTCTACCATAATTTTTCCTTCTCCTCTTTTCATCTTCAACCTTGTAAGCATGAGAAACACTTGCAACAAAATTAAACCCTAAAAACAACCAAAGAGCCAAAGCTCTCATACCAAATTGATTTCTATATGTAAACTTGAGAGTTTATGATAAAAATTACTAGTGTAATGTGTAGGTTTTTTATACAATTATGTCCATATATTAACACATAAACATGATTCTAAACTCATTTTTTCATAAAATAATGAAGACATTAGTACCATAACAACATACAAAATATAACAAATGATTAAGGAATTCACCCCTCGTGGGCTACATCTCTTGGTCCAGCTTCTAATGTTGGGTCATTATGCTCAAAAATACGTGTTTAAATCAAGTTATAATGCTCATAATGTAAAAATAATGTCTCCAATGGCTCCATAACACTCAAAAACCCCCATCTGGGCTCTTTTTGCACCCAAAAGGATCCAAAATTGACTGTGTTATGCTCAAGAGATGTTTTCCTACCAATTTTCCTCCAATTCGCACACACATGCTATCTGCTCTACAAATTTTGTCTTTTGTGGCCACATGGAGCGACAATTTTACCTCGCACTGGTGAGATTCACATTGTCTCGAGTGCAATTCTTAGAACCATTAAATGGCCCAATAATGCCCACGAATCGCTAAAAATGTGCCACTTGGTGCAATCATTGTCATCAGATCGGGGGTTATTTTGAATGAACTACCTGCCGATTTCTTAACTCTACTCATAAACTGGGGTTGGCTCATGGCCAGGTTACAACCACCAGTGGTCAACTTTGAATTCACGCGTGTGAAAATTTAAACAAAACCTACGTTAGAATATGGTCTCCATTGTGGTTAGTCTCATGGGTATATTAACTCCGCCAGCATATAATTTAACTGCACCCATAATAGCCATTTCGATGTGACGTTGTGATCTCTGGCGGGTTAACTGGCAATAGAATCACCAATAATTTATATCATGTAGTTTCATATTTCATATGGTTCATTGCATTACATATACCATATCTTTTGATATTACAATGTATGGTGTTGGGTTTGGGGCTAACCCCAGGCCGTGTTTGCCTACCATGTATCATGGTTGCATGGACTAGGGGCTCGGGGTTAACCCTGGTCCTGACCCCCAAATCTTCCGCCGCTAAAATTTTAAAAAATGTCAACTCTATAGTATAACAAGGAACATGTGCAGCCGGATGGTATTCCTGGGCACTATCAATGAATACATCTGTGGTTCGAATCTTGTGGAGACAGTTCGACCTTCCACCAAAATTTTACAAGGCCAATAGAGGCCACGTAGCTTCCAGGGATTTTCGCACATGGCTCTTCCGAATTGGTCCACAAAAACAAAACTTGAACCAATAGAATTACACCAACCACCAATGAACTAGAATATGACACTTGTCACCATAGCATTGGCTGATAAAAATACATGTGTCGTATCCAATCATTGCCCAGTCAGTGTACGAACTATTTACTAGGCATCCATGCAATTGAATTTTTTAAATTTTAGTTGTTTGGAAAATTGATTAGGACGCGATATCTAGAGTATACGATATCGGTTTTGAGTTAAACAAGTTGTGGTGTATTCAGTGCGATGAGATCTTTGCTTTCGAGCACTTTGAATTTTGATAATTTTACTGATCCATTGGATCACTCTGTGTAGTAGTTTCGAATGTAAAAAATGACAATTTTTCTCTAATTGTATCAATAGAGATCGAAGGGACATAATATGAATTGATGTCCAGGAAATTTTGTCCGGAAAAGTTGTCGCATTCTTCAGAGTCAGCTACCCCAATAAAACAAGAGCCCAACAAAGTGTTTTCCTTATATAAGATAACATGAATGGTAAGTGAAATAACAACCTAGGTATATGTGCAAGAAAGTAGTAGCATGCAAGTTTGTGGAATTAGGGTTCACTATTACAATCAATTTTGCAGTTGTTAGGTAATATTGTCTTAAATTGATATGTTTTTGTGTTAAATAAAAAAAGTTGTCATAAAATATTTTTGTCTTAAACATCTTTTTGACTTAAATATAAAGTTTTGTCTTAAAATTTTTTGTCTCAAACTGTTTTTATCTTAAACTTAAAGTTGTCTTAAAATATTTTTGTCTTAAATTTTATATTTAAGACAATTCAACTAATATTAAATTTTATTGTAAAATGACTAAAATAAAAAGTGACTTTTTAAGACAAAAGATATTTGTTGTCCTAAAAAATGTCATCAAATTTCCCTTCGTGTATTAGTGTAAAGAATTACAATTAGATTATTCTTTTTCTTAAGATCAGGTAGAAAAAATGTCTTAGTGGATGTTAATCATCATCATCATCATCAATTATATAAATAAAAAATAATATAGCTATTATTATTTATACAAAATACACCTATTAGTTATTAATGTGGTGGGTGGTGGATATATTCATATCTACATATATCAGCCATATTGGTAAATGTGGTTCTGCTAGATAATATATGATGAAAATAAAATAGTTACATATATATTACAAGTCTTTATTAGTGTAAAGAGACAATATGAATCCATGGAAAAAAAAAATATATCAAATTATGTAGAAATTTAATTTTAATGTTTGAAAAAATAGAAATAAAACCTGACTTTTCATTTTCTTACTTTCATGTATGTTATGCGGAATTATGGATTACGAATAAAACACATTTTCTAAATGTGGTGCTATGCATTTAGAACAACATATAAAAGACTTTTGCATACACTTTTCCTAAGATTAAATATACACATAGAAAGATAGAGAGACTTACTTCGAGTACAAGCGCTTTCTATTCTCCTTCTGTCGCTCTTGTTATAGCTTCCAATCCAACTTTGATCGCCAGACTAGTTCGTATAAACACTAAACATCAAAGAGATTGAAATATACAGATGGATATTTAATTTAATAAGTTAAATCAATGAAACATGAAACATATACATCACCTAAGAATCCATAATATGAAAGATAAAACTTATACAGATACATGTGTGGGAAAGTGAGAAAAAATCTTTATTAATGGATAGAAGGGGCAGGTTACAACCAACGATTGATTTTATGTCACCAACTCCAACATCATCCCAGCCTCATCAAAATGAACATCTCTCCAGCAACATATCACTCAAATCAAACAGTCAATTGAGAATTCAACAACGTTTCTCTAGAAAATGTATTCCTTCTCAAGTACTAGGATTTGTGCTCAATTTATAGATCAGCTAAAGGTAGTTTCACAATAAATGAATTTCTAATAATAGGCAAGACATGTTCCCAAACTCAGAGGTGTTGAATGGACACATGGATTTGAACTTTGAAACATATGGACTCTTATAGAAGGTATTGGCCATGTGGATATTCCAGAACTATGAGAATTTCACTCCCAATTGACCAACACACTCTTGAATGTCGGGAAGTGCTTTGCAGAGCACACTTGAATGGAGGTAAATGCATATGAAAAGTACTTAGTCCCTTGAGAGGCTGTGTTGGTGAGGTCATAGGTGATATAACATATACTTCAAATCTTTGAAACCTTGCAATGGAAGTCATGGATGATTTGTCCTTGTTCTTTGTCTTAAGGCATGTAGAAACTGAAATGATAGGGGATGATAGAATCTATTCATTAGTTCTGGCGATGATGTCTAGTTTAACCAGGTCATTGGTAATGGTGCCCAAATTGACCTATAACAGATTCCCCCCTAAAGCATGAAGTCAAAATAATAATAACAATATTTTTTGAATGAGATTCTTTACACTATGATGGGCTAGAACTGAAGCGGAGTGGCGATCTGCATTAATGTTGCAATACATTACATCATGATATATCCTCTTGATTACAAATTTCTAAGGGAAGGCATTCCCATGCTTAACACATAAACTATCTAATAACATGTACATAGTTCAGAAAGTCGTCTACATTGCAATGTTGCCCAATACAGACATGCCTACAGATATAGGCCCATATTTTGATGACGATCTATATGTAAGGTCATTGTACAGATGATGTGTACAAAAGTCCTGATATCGCAGCCCGAATGGGTGAAACTAGATCCCGGGTCTTCTTATCTTGTTCACTCGATCGTTTGGGTACAAGTCTAGCCATGTGAATATATGATTTGTAGTCGAACATGGTAAGACATCGTTTGATTACCAGCTAATGATATGAGTTGTTAACAAACGTGAGAGAACCACCATTGATGTCAATGGCCCTCAAGGTACTTCAGTACATTTCGTAAGGTCTGAATAGGTGATTTGAGGTCGAATGCCAAACAAAATATTTCAGTCAAAAATCCAGAAGCGAGGATCTTGTCGATGCTGTAAAAAGCCTCATGGTACTAGAAGATGATGTTTCTAAGTAAACTTCCTGGATGATGATTTGATGTCAACAGGAAGTCACTTTATTGTGAAACGGGAGTTACTGATTTCGGAGACAAAATATGACTTGATATAGCAATTTTCAAGGATGACTGTCATGAGAATGAAGGTTTATGAGTATTGCAGAAGGATGAGTATTCACTAGATGAATTCTCTGGAACATATCGGTGACACTGAGATGAGTTGGCAGCATTGACCCAAAACTGAAGTGAAGGTATGATGAACCATAGGTATGAATGAACCATCAAGAATATTACCCAACCCAAACAGTCATAGTGATGGAGTGAAGTGTCATGTTCAAGAGCGACTTGCTACCATAAAAAATTATTTTCACTTTCCCAAATTTTCCCCAGTCATTTATCGACGAGTACCTGTTTATTTTTTAACGAGCTTGAGGAGGATAACATATGCTTGATCTATAATTCAACCCTTGAAGTGAATAATGTATCGGTATTTAATAATTTAATGAGTCTAGCGATGAATGAAACTCGATTCTTTCCATGATAGACAAGCCCGTCTCTATTTTATGTTTTAATGAGCCTAATGACAGTGACAAGCCGATCCTTTTTCATATTTAGAGAGTTTGAAAAAGAGGACGAAAGAAAACTCCATAAGTAATTTTTTGTAAAGTTGTCGCTCAGATCCGAAAAAGTGTAAAATAATATCTGAGAGAACCTCCTAGCCATGATCGACTAAGGCATTCCTTTTTAATAAATAATCTATCTCAGTCTAGAAAAGGGTTAAACTTATACTTACTAGATATCAATTCATATAATTTTACGAGCTCGAAAAGACAAGTGCTCGGCAATCTTTTCACATTATCAAAGTCTGAAAAGAGCTAAAAGAAGACTCCAGGGGTTCCTCTTTTGATGTTATCAAAGCTCGAAAAAGAGATAAAAGTGTGCTTCAATTCCTTTTTCATTTTTAACAAAGCTCAAAAACTTAGGATAAAAGTATGCTTTGTGGTCAAATCATTCTTGAAATAAATATGCATGACTAATCTGTTCATCAGTTGAAAAACCTATTCAGAACAACATCAAATGGATTAAAAATACCTATTTCATGATAAAAATAGAATAAAACCATAATCACAACAATAAATATGATTTGAAAATAATTAAATGAATAATTAAAAAAGTTTTACTATTCATTTTTAACATTTTAAGATTACCATTTGCATTTTGGAGCTCTGAACCTGTTTTTTCCCGTGAGCTTCAGTCGTTGATTGCGATCGATTATGTGCATGGTTTTCATCACCGTTTGATCTAGGTTGGTGCCATAAACCCTCTCTTTCTTTCAACAATCAATTCATTTCCTTTAATTTTAAATTTTGAGGGATTTGGGCCCCTTAGGTTAAATTATTTTTCCAAAGAGGGCAATGCACCATTGAGCATTGAAAATTGTGTTGTGAAACACCTAAATTGAAGCCTAGGTGCATATGAAACACACTATCCTTTGTTCAAGACTGCGTTGGGCGCAACTCACATTTTTTATTCTTGAATTGTACCCAAAATTTTCCTAATTTTTTGCATGAAAAGGAGTATAATGAGTCTTATGGTTATGTTTCAGGATTTCATTGGAGTAAAATGATGATTACTTCGAGAGAAACAGAGCATGAAGAACAAAATATGATTTCCCTAAATGATTCAGGTATAGTCAGAGCCCTAAGAGATTGTGGGTTATTAAAGTACTTCCGCTTGTTAGGGATGAGGCAACAAATAGAACTCTTGGAGTTCTTAGTTTGAGCATGGAATCTGGCTATTGAGGCATTTCATATTAGGAACAAAGTGGTTCTTATTATAGTGGAGGATGTATATTTTTGACAGGCTTGTCGAGGAGAGGTTTGCCCATTTCCCTCTCAGGGTCTGCTCTCGGAGGAGAGACTGTGAGAGACTATGTTTTGGAATATTTTTATCAAGGGGAAGAGCCAAGAAAGGATGGGAAAACAAATATCTGTGACATTCATGATCTGCCTTTGAGAACCATTATTTTCATGATCGCAAAGCTTGCTGGCACCATCACACTACATGTAGTGAATAGATCATATATGCAGTATGCGATAGAGCGCATGGAGCCAACAATCTTCAACTGGTCTGAAGTTGTACCTTCTCAAATAAAATAACAATTGAACGAGGAAAAGGGAGGAACGAAGAAAAACTTCAGTTATGGTTCGATCCTTATTTCATTTTCCTTAGAGAAGATTCCACTGATGCAGCCTCAGCATGTGACACTCTGTTTGTCTAACCCTAGATATTCAAGGATGCAGAGATGGGTAGAAATAATGGCTAGGCATGCAGACCAATCTTTCATTATGTTCTCGACTACATTCTTTGCCTGGTTCAGCCAACAGGTTATCGCCATCGATGAGTATGCATATGCAAGCGTCGATTTCTAAGGAGATCCAGACTTAGCTTTACCAGAAGGCGCTTAGTCGGGTGCAATAGGTAAGAATGATTTGACCATGTTTTTTATTTTGCTAAGGTTTATACAATGTTTTTGTATTTTTATGTTTTCCCAAGACTAAACTAAAGTTTTAATGTAATGCAAATGTTGGTCGAGTTCAACCGGTGGGGGAACCAGAGCATGGAGCAAATGAGCTAGCAGAGAGGGCTGTTGGGAGAGTAGTCCTTCAGGATTTAGACATGGATGAGACTCTGTCTAAGCTTTGGCAGCACATAGAGGGGTTGACCTTCTGGATTCCGGATTACCAGATCGAAGAGTTACCCATGCGATTGCAGCGCCACACTATAGGCATTCCTAACCGGTGGATGTGGTTACTACATATGATAGCTAGATCTATAGCATGTTACCATGAGCATCACTAGTTTACTTTTGACATGTTGCATACATCTGGAGGTGAGATGACCAATGTGTCTTGGGCACAAATTTTGTAAAAAACTATAACTATATATCTATTTTATTTTAGTGTTTTCCTATGTTTATTGCGTAATCTTATTCAATTATGTGAATGTATTTTTACATGTGTTACAAATTTATGTCTAAAACATGATTATTTAAAGAATCAGTCAATGTGTTCAAGTTTCTGGAAATGTGTTGATATTGAATAAAATCAAAGTGTCTTTCCAAAAGTTGAACTCTTAGGAACAAACGATGTAGTGTTGGATTTCTAACAATATAAAAACTAGTAAGTTTTAATACCACAAGTTGTGAGTCTAATCTTATGATGATGCAGTTAATAACAAACAAAATGGCATTAGAGAGAAGTTCGATCAACGTGCTATACTCAACAATATTTTTTGTTGATCTACCAATACAAATCCCTTGAAAACTCACTAACTCGTCTTTCGGAGTGAAAATGGCTCATGCTGCAGAAGACATATTCTGCATACTACGACTAGCACCGTCAGCATATCCAACAAATGGTTCCAAAGATATAAACATTTGCGATGAAATGTAAAGTAGATTACCAACATCAAGAAAAATCTAAAAAAAAAAACTAAGACAGTGAATTAAAATCAACAACATATAGATACAATATAATACAAAAAATTACTACGCTCATGATTAAGCATAGTAAAATTTCACATACAACCCATTTCCGGGTTGCGCCAATAGAATTCCATTGTAATCCACCAACTCGTAGGCACCCTTAGCAAGAACTCTTTTGATAGTATAGGGGCCATGCCATAATGGCTCGAATTTCCCTGTACATATTACATCAGCTTCTTGATCATAAAGAAGGACCAAGTCGCCCTCTGAGAAAATTCGAGGCTGGACATTTTTGTCGTATTGCACATTTATACGTCTCTTATGTGCTTCGTTGCCCGATTGGGCTTCACGATGTGTTTCATCAAGATGGATGAGGTTAAAAATATGTGCTTCTTCATTTGAGGTGTCAGGTAACAAGTCGATTGCGAGTTTCAACGATGTTATTTCACATTTAATTGGCAAGATAACTTCCATACCATACAGCAATTGAAAGGGAGTAAATCTGGTTGTGTTTATCACCGAGGTTCAGTATGCCCATAAAGCCGAGTACATGATCAAATGCATGTTTCTTTTATGAACTCCTATCAGTCATTGAAGCATACATTTAAGAATCTTGTTGATAGCCTCAACTTGTCCATTTTATTGTGGATAATAAGGAGTAAAATTATCATGTGACAATACTAACATGGCAGTCAATTCAATCATCATGTGGTTGCAAGAAAGCTTTCCATGATTTGTAGCTATAGCTTGTGGGACCCTAAACCATGCAATGACACGATTAAAGAAAAACAATGCAATTGTTTGTCCTGTGTTGTTGAATGTACACATCGCTTCGGCCCACTTGGTCAAGTAGCCTACTGCGAAAATAATATATCCATTCCCCCCGAATGAATGAGGGTTACAGGTCATGAAGTCAATACCCCATTTCAAAAAATTTCCCACAGAGACAACAAGATGCATTGGCACTGGTGGTTTGCGGATTTTACGATTAAATATCTAGCACGCATGAAAAATTCTAACCGAAAGGATCAAATCGCAAAATATGGTAGACAAAAATTAATCGGCGTGGAGTCTCTTCTGTGCAGTAGTGTATCCAGACAAATTTCCACCACAAGCCCTAGCATGAAAGTCATTTTAAAACCTTTTCGGCCTCCTCATGAGTGAGGCACCTTCTTAAAATTTTATTGACACCACAACGATAAAGTGTATCGTCGACAATCAAATAATCTTTGGCTTGGTATCAAATACGTCGTTGGTCAGAGTGAGAGGTATCCGACTGAAAATTCTGGGTCTGGAGATAAATGATAAAGTATGCATACCAACGATCATATGATCCGATCAAGAACAGAGACTCGTCAGGAATAGATGGTTCTGACGTAGTAGCAGTACTATCAGAGGGAAGGTCACAGAGAAGCTCAACCAAAACTAAAGTCTTCTTGGACATGGATTTGATGAATTCCAACTCAAATTCCTACAAAATGACAATCCATTTTGAATAATTTCCCCCCAGTAATTGACATGATAATATATATGTCATGGGGTTGTAATTCGAAATGACAATGGTCTTTCAGAACAAGATATAGTGGCGAAATATTTCGACAGCTTGAACAGCTGCTAAGGAAAGCCTTTGTATGTACGAATACTTCACTTCTGTATCATTGCAATTACAACTCAAATAATATATCGGATGTTCTATCCCATTTTCTACTTGGACCAATACCATAGTAATGGTCGTACCAATCGTGACGATATATAGGAAATAATCACTCTAATAATTTGGGGGATACATTAATGATGCCCAAACAAGAGTATCCTTAACAACATCAAAAGAAGCTTGTGCAACTTGATCCCAGTGGAAAGGAATATCCTTTTTGAAGATTCGAGTAAATCCTTCAGCTATTTTGGCGTAATTGGGTATGAACCTCCTTAGGAAGTTAAAATTTTATTGATGTTTTAGTATCTGAAGTAAATTTTATGGCGCAGACAAATCAAGAATGGCCTTGACCTTCAATGGGTCTATTCAAATTCCTCCTTTTGAGACGACGAATCCAAGAAAACAACCAGAACCAACACAAAACACACATTTATGTCAATTTAGGCGTATTTTGTATTGTCGGCAACATAAAAATATGGCTCTCAAATGCATCGGGTGATCAATCTGATTTTGTGAATGTGTGGTTAAATCGTCTAGATAGGGTTGAAAAATGTGCTTGATGTCATTGAAAGCATAATCCATTGCTCTCTGAAAAGTGGCCCCAACGTTCTTTAAACCAAATGGTAGTTTTTGAAAAGTGAATGTGCCCCTGGGACAGATGAATGTTGTCGTATATTGATCCTCTAGGCGGATATTGATTTGATTATAGCCAGAAAATCCATCCATGAAGGAAAATATTTCGCATCCAGCACAATCGTCAATAATATGGTCGATAAAGGGAGTAGGATAGTTGTATTTTGAACAAGAAATATTGACATCACGATAATCTATGGACACTCTGATGGTTCCTTGTTTTTTCATAACAGGAACAATGTTGGAAACCCACTCATTTAGTGGAACAGGGTAAATTAAATGATCACGATTTTTTTTTTTAACTTCTTCTTTAATGGAA
>JAXQQM020080208.1:0-16940 GCA_034641835.2 Pinus albicaulis | reverse complement strand
TCATGTTAAGTCCCTATATTAATAATTGTAACAGCCCCTTATTATGTTAGTGTAGCCCCCCTTATTGTTATTATTGTACCCTTGTAACCCCCATTTGGCAGGTTATTATTGTTGCCATCGATGCATTATTGTTAGGTCGGCTAGGATTACATTATGGCCCCATAAACTCCTATATATAGAAAGGAGGTTTTGTAAATTGTATCATCCAAGAATTGTTCATTCATGTAATGTATTGGAGGTTGCCCCCTCGAAGTGGCTTATTTCTAAGGCGTGAATATCTCTTTTCTTCTCTTTTTGGAGCTGGTTACACAACATTTGGTATCAGAGCCTTGGGATTCTAGGGTTTCGCTGCTCCAAACAGGTCATCGTGGCATTTTCGCTATAACTTTGTTTCTACAAAGTTTCAGAAGCTGAAATTTTTAGGGTGCGAAGCAGAAATCCTGAGGAAGATTGTCTAAAAATTTCAGAGCTTGGTTCGCAATATTTTCGGAGATATCATCTGTGGAAGTTAGGCCTTTTTTCAAGCTCCTAAACAGGTCATCGTGGCATTTTCGCTATAAAAATTTTTCTACGAAGGTTCAGAATCTGAAATTCATATGGTGCGAAGCTGAAATCCTGAGGAAATTCATCAAAAAATTTCAGAGCTTGGTTCGCAATATTTTTGGAGATATGATTTGTGGAAGGTAGTGCTTTTTCAGGCTCCTGAATTTCATCTCAAAGAGGTGATCGTGGGAAAAGTTCAATAACTCTCTCTCTGAAGATTGGATTGGAGTGCCGTCAAAAGTGGTCGCAAGTACACGGCCTGTAGTTTCTTGGATATCAATTTCAGAGACAAAGAACAAAACAGTGACACGTGGCAAGTCGTACAAGTTCGCTCTACTGAACCAGTCCAAAATTAGGTCATTGTGGGAGATTGGACACAAATTTGTCTTGGAGAATCCAAATCAGGTCAGACCCGTGGCATTTGAAAGAAGCTTCAGAGGGCTACTACAGGGCTGAATTTGAGATATCTAAGATTTTCAATTACAGAGATAATTCAATTTCAATATCGAGCTCCTAAAAGCTAGTAAAAGGTGTGTATTTTTCCGAATTGCATAAGTCTCGTTTGAAGAATCAATTTGAATTGATTCCAAGGGCATATTTTAGAATTTTTATCAGTATTGGGCTCTATAATGCCTCCAAAAAATAATTCCATACCCATTAATCCCTCAAAAAACTATACTATGACGCATGAAGAGGAAGAGTTGCAGTATGAGATATCAAAATTACGGTACCAAGTGCAACAAGTTTCAATCTTACGAAGAGCAATTGAAGATGAAATAGATGGTTTAAAAGCAGATATAGAGGCTAAGTTGGATGGTTTGAAGGATCAAATAATAGAAAATATGGATGATAAATTAATGGAAGATCACATCGAGCATCAACAACAAGTTCTCCAACTCTTAAAGGATAACCCAACTTTGGTGCAGAATCTAATGAAACAACAGGAAGATCAACATCACATCGAAAGAAGTTATGAAGAAGTCATAGAAACAAGAACTCGACAAGTACGATCAATTTTAGAGTATCTCAGCAAGTGGAAGAACTTTCCTGTAGAATATTTCACATGGGAGGATGAGAATTTTATACAGAAGCATCAAGAAATAATCAAGCGTTGAGGACAACACTTGTTTGAAGGAGAGGGGCATGTTAAGTCCATATATTAATAGTGTAGCCCCTTATTATGTTAGTGTAGCCCCCCTTATTGTTATTATTGTACCCTTGTAACCCCCATTTGGTTATTATTGTGCCCTTAAATTATTATTGTTAGGTCAGCTAGGATTACATTGTGGCCCACTAGGATTACATTATGGCCCCATGGACTCCTATATATAGAAAGGAGGTTTTGTAAATTGTATCATCCAAGAATTGTTCATTTATGTAATGTATTGGAGGTTGCCCCCTCAAATTGGCTCATTTCTAAGGCGTGAATATCTCTTTTCTTCTCTCTTTATTTTGGTTACACAACGAGTTCGGAAGAATAGGTTGTTTGAAATTCTACCAAAAGGATGCAATGGTGCCATTTGCGGAGGTTTAAGGAGTTTGCTAACATTTTCCATAGGACGACTTCAAGGTGGGAATGTTGAATCTCCTGATAACACGAGAAAACCTTTAAGCGGCCAGCCGGAATCCCTGGGAGGGAGCAATGGCTTAAAGGAATCAAATTACCATGCATCACTTTAACGAAAAATTCATTCGACGAGCATAGTAAAATTGATCTCACAAATTCTATCCCAAGGAGTTACATGAAGGACAAATTTTCAAAGTTTTTAATGATCATTCATAAGTACTTCACATGTGAAGGAATATTTCACATGGCCTAATCCTACCACCTTAGGCTTCTGCTACATTTTGTGGGTAAGAGGTATCTTGATTTGCCCTTTTACTTATACAAAAGTTTAGGTAAAATGTCAGATAAGGTTCAATTTAAAATAGAAGGGAATGAAACCTCTCCCTTTCATCATGGTTTGATTAAGTTGTTGGCTTTAGAGGAGTTGAAGAGATTAGGTAGAGATTGGACATCCTTTATATTCATAAGTGGTTTTGAAGTAGATGCTGTCACTCCTAAAAGAGTTCCCAAACCTAGAGACGTTTCATCACCTTCAGTGGCAAAGCAGTAGGAACCAGTGAGCATGGATACAGAGCCTTCACAGAAGATTCAAACACCTAAAACTACACCTGAAAAACAGAAGCCAACAGTTAGCAAACATGGCAATAAGAGAGTTACTAGGAGCCAAACAATGGTTAAGGGTAACTTAGAAGACATCTTGCATGCAATTGATATTGAAGAAACTCCCATTGTTTAAGCTAAATACATAGAAGAGGGAGGAAGAAAGCTTAAGAAAGGAAAAATAGCTAAAAAATTGGAGTTTGCAGGTGATGACGTTAGATTCATTTTTCAACCTAGAAAACCAATGACCATGCATGCAAGAAAGGTCATGGAAAGCAACAAAGAGATTTAGAAGGTCAGTGAAACTACTCAGCCACCACCAGGAATCATATACCTCTCCTCACCTGTAAAAGAAGATATGGTCATCAAACAAAAGAAGAGAAAAGATAAAATCACTAAAAAATCAGAGGGCGAAACCCTTAAGGAGTCGTTGAAAGAGGCAAGGGAAGAGATATCAGTGTTGAAGAAAGAAGCAAAGAAGCATAGAGTTGAAAGGATCCAGTTTGAAAAAATGAGCAAGATCTGGTTGGATCAAGTCACAAGTGTCTGAAAGACCTTGAACAATTCACAAAATTTGATAAAATGGACTCAGCCACTAAGAGGAGAGGTCAAGCACATCAAAAATTTAAATCTACACTTACAAACCAAGAACAAGGCACTGAAGTATCAAGTGAAAGACCTAGAGCAGCAATTGGAACTGATTCATGAAGAGTTGGAAAAGAAAGGTTTGAAAATGACTGTGGTGGAAGATCCTATAAGTCAACTCATCATAAATGACGAGGAAACGCCACAGGAGTAGTAAATTGGATGAGATATGCCTTAGGAGGTCCATAACATGTAGAAAATCAGAGATTTGTTGTTGGCATGTGTTGTCCTAGATGGCAACCTACTTCATGAAATAAGACTATCAAGCGATATGATGCAATGTGTTGTCCTTGATGGCAACCTACTTGATAAAGTTGTCCTTGATGGAAATTGACTTGATGAGTTTATTAATGATGTAAGTCTGATGTATCTACAGAGCAATGCAGATGTAATGAAGAAAGGAATTCCTGTAAGGTCCAGAGCAATGATGAGAATAGTATGTCACAATGCATACGCGGGTTTGTAAAGGTGAAGTAGCGTATGCACGCGGGAAAGTAAGTGCCAAGTTGCGTATGCCCTTTTGCACTCCAAATTTGGAATACCAAGGGGCATTACCATGGTATTGACCCATTGTATTGAGCGCTGGATTATCTATTTGATCCCGTCCAGGAATACCATTAGAAGTGGTGTGGTTTTGGCTCATGTTATTGTTAAAGGCTAAACCTATATAAGGAAAAGAAGATCATTGTGCAAGGGTGTGAAAGGTCTGGGCTTTAATGAATACTTCACTCTGAAGTATATCTGCATGGTTGAACTTTGTTCTTAATTGATAGATCTGAATCTATGATGCACCTATGAATATGATAAAGGTTCAAAATCTCTAGATCTAAAAATGGTGAATCTCTAGGATGATCTGAAAAGAAGTGATGAAGATCTGGCACAAATCTGTTGAAGAAATTGAAGAAATATGGGTAAGTTCATAGATCTGGTCTATTCTACAAATTTTATCTTTGATAGATCCATACGCAGGTTCATGTCGTGAAAAGCGCGTGTATACACGGATCTGATTAGATAAAAGCGCGTATGGGAAGTTAGGTTTTTTCTGTAAAATGCACAGATGTATACGCAAGTTTGTTTCATGAAAAGCGTGTGTATACACGGGTCTGATTAAATAAAAGCGCGTATGATATCTGAACTGGTGGTCGCTCAATGTTGAAATTGTTTCTGCATATTTATCCTGAAGTCTGGGTTATCTCTGATATTTTGGTGGTTTCACTGTTATGTTGTAAGTAATAGGCAAAGTATGTTTGTTGATATGTGAATGGTTGTGTTGAAGCTGTTTGATCCAGTTTGAAAATTGATGAAATGTGGTCTGCAGTGGTGCTGAGGGTCGAAGCCTTTAGTAAGGGGGTAGTAGCTCCCTTCCAGTGATAGCTGGTAAATGAGAGCAGGGGGTAGTAGCTCCCTTCCAGGAGAGGCTGGTAAATGAGAGCAGGGGGTTATAGCTCCCTTCCAAGAGAGGCTGGTAAACAAGATAAGGTTGTAGCCTTCTGTAGGTGGGTGCCTGCGTGCTGGTATGATTCTGTGCCAGTACATTGTTGTAAGATGTTTTCTTTATAATAAATATTGAAGACTGAGACGACGACAGCGGTGGTTTTCTCCTGAATTGGGTTTCCATCTAAAATCATGGTGTTCATATGTGATTCTTGTGTCTGTTGACTTATTCCATTCTTACTGCACATGTCTACTACCTACTAAACATATAATTAATGAATGATGCAATAATATAAGATAAGAATTATCTGCATAATAAGAGATATGAGCATATGCGAGTTTCCTTAAGGATATCCGCGTATATATGCTAGTTTTTTTTCTGTAAAGTAGCGTATGGGTTTTTGAGAAAAGAAAAGTAAAAATTTGATTGACAGATCAAGATACTGATTCACCCCCCCTCTCAGTATATTTCCCAACAATTGGTATCAGAGCAAGTCCTTCTGAAAAATCTTACCCACTAGAAGGAAGATCAAGAAAGATGAGCAATCAAGATGGAACAACATCTATCAAGCCTCCGCTCTTTAATGGAAGAAATTTAATCTTCTGGAAAACAAGGATGAGATCCTATCTTCAGTCTATGGGAACAGATGTATGGGCCATTGTTGAACAAGGATATAAATATCCAGCTAGAATACCAACAGATCCGACTGAAAAGAAGAATTATGAATCAAATGCAAAGGCATTCAATGCTATAACGGGAAGCCTGACTGAATCTAAATTTTTCAAAGTCATGCAGCTAAATACAACAAAGGAAATGTGGGACAAAATCATTCTAAGTTATGAAGGTGATGCAAAGGTAAAAAGTGCAAAACTCCAAACTCTCAGAATTGAATATGAAAATTTGAAGATGCATAGTGATGAGAGTATTGCTAGTTTCTTTTTACGTGTTGATGATGTTGTAAATCGTATGAGAAATCTGGGAGAAACAATAACCGAATCTACTTTGGTTGAGAAAATTTTAAGATCGCTAACAACAAAATTTGAGTCAAAAGTTTCTGCTCTTGAAGAAAAATAGGATCTTCAAAATCTTACTGTGGTACAACTTCATGGGATACTAACCGCATATGAAATGAGAAGAGGAGGACCATCTGAAGTCAAAGAGGTTGTCTTCAGAGCTTCTACAAAAGGGAAAGAAGTACAAGAAGCAGAAGGATTAGGATATATCTTAGAAGAAGATGAGGTAAATTTTGTAAAGAAACTCCAACTTGGCACATGATGGTTCAGAGGTAAGCTTCCTTTCAAATGTTTTGAGTGTGGAAGAGTTGGTCATTATGCTGCTAAGTGTCCTCATAAAGAAACACCCGCAAAAGGGAAGGAAGTAGCAAGAAGGAATAAGAATCGGTTTAACACTAGAAAAAGTTACTATACTCATGAAGACAGTGATGGGTTATCTGATAGTGAGGAAGAATGTGAACAAGATCTTAGACTTCTCATGGCATTTGAATCTATAGAAGAAAAGGATACTTTTGTGGATGCTCTAGAGGACAATGACTTTCTTGAAGAAAACAATCAACTCAAAATGCACTTAAAAGAAAGTAAAATACTCTTAGAAGAAAGGAAAATAACCATAGAGACTCTGGAAAAGCAGGTTGAAGAAGCAAAGAAACACATTGAGAAATTAGAATGTGAAGTGGTAAGTCTAAGAAAATATTTTGAGAAAGTAAAGACTCCGAATCTTAGATTTGCTAAAGGATCTGAAACCTTAGATGAGATTATCAAGGTACAACGTTCTCCTCTTATAAAGACAGGTCTTGGATATACCGGAGAATCTTCTCAGGCTTCAGCACCAAATTATCTAAAAGCAGCTACAGCTGGTTTACAAAATTCTGCCACTCAGCAAGGGAATAAAGAATCATTACAAGTAAAGCATGATCATCTCAATTCAAAGAACACTAACAGGAATATCTCTCAAAGAAACACCAATCAATAGGTAAATCCAAGTAGAATATTTCATGATCGCATAAATTTCTTCTTCAATGGACAATGTTTCTCATGTCACAATTTTGGTCATAAAGCTGTTCAATGTGTTGCATATAAAACTATCATGACTAGAGAAGCATGAAAGAAAAGGATTGAATTTGAGAAGAATACCTATAACAACTTTTCTCCTCTTCTAAATGAAGTTGAATGTACTTATTGCAATAACTTTGGGCATGAAGAATCTGAATGCAGGAGCAAAGTTCAGCCAAAAGAGCATTTTCCTTCAAGATCCAAAGTATGGAAAAAGAAGGAATTACAGGTTGAAAATTGTGGCATAGCATTATTCGCAGAAGGTGAAGAAAATCAATGGTACATTGATAGTGGATGCTCAAGACACATGATAGGTGACAAAAACAAACTTCTTGCATATAATGCTCTAGAAAAGGAAAAGAAAGTTACATTTGGAAATGATAATCCTGCTGTAATTAAAGGAAAAGGGTTCGTGTTTCTAAAAGAAAAGGTGAAGGCTAATGATGTCATGTATGTGGATGGATTAAGGCATAACCTGTTAAGTGTAAGTCAAATGTGTGATCAAGGAATTGAAGTTGTCTTTAGTTCAAAAGAATGTGTGGTTCGTGATCTTGATACAGGTAAAACAATTATAAAAGGAAAAAGAACTCCAAGCAACCTGTATGTATTGAAGAACTGCAAAGAACAATGTTACTTGAGTCAATATTCAGAAAATTGGCTATGGCATAGAAGGTTGGGGCATCTAAGCTTCTCTCAAATCAACAAATCAAGTAGACTTAATGCTGTTCGTGGTCTTCCCAATATTACTCTACCTAAAAGTATCATATGCAAATCTTGCCAATTCGGCAAGCAGACCAGAGTGCAATTTAATGCCAAGGAAGGATCATCAAGTAGGCCTCTTGAACTCATTCATACTGACATATGTGGACCTATGAGGAAAAAGTCACCTCATGGTGAACAATACTATATCTTATTTATTGATGATTTCTCTAGAATGTGTTGGATTGGGTTGCTTAAGCACAAAGATGAAGCATTTGAGAAATTTCAGATCTTCAAGGCTCTGGTTGAAAATGAAGTAGATATAAAACTCAAATGTCTTAGATCTGATCGAGGAGGAGAATATACTTCAAATGAATTCCTTGAATTTTGTGAACAACATGGCATAAAAAGACAATTTTCTGTAGCTGGAACTCCACAAAAAAATGGTGTAGCAGAAAGAATGAATAGAACAGTTCAACAAATGGCTAGAGCTATGCTTGATGATTCTGGTACACCTGACACATTTTGGGGAGAAGCAGCACATACAACGGTAAACATTCTCAACAAGGCACATGTTCGTGTAAATAGTGACAAAACTCCATATGAACTCTGGTATGGTAATTCTCCATCTGTGAAGCATTTTAGAGTTTTTGGAAGTAAATGCTTTATCAAAAATAATGATGAAAAACTTGGCAAGTTTGAACCTAGAGCAGATGAAGGAATACTTCTTGGTTACTCCTCTACAAGTAGAGCATATAAATGTTACAATAAAAGACTTCAGAAGATTGTTGAATGTATTGATGTTTCTATTGATGAGTCTCCTGCAGCTCCAAAGGAAGAAAAACAAACAAAAAATGAAGACGATGGTGACTTATGTCCTTCTACTTCAAATAGCAATGATATAGACAGTGAACCCAATGAAGAACCTGAAGATGATTTATCTGAAAAGGCTCCATCCAGATATGTTCAAAAGAATCATCCAGAATCTCAAATTTTGGGAGATAAGGGATCAAGTGTACAAACAAGAAGGACTCTTGTGGGATCTTCTAGCTATCTGGCATTTCTATCTACTATTGAACCTCACAATGTCAATCAAGCTAGCAAAGATGAATGTTGGGTTCAAGCCATGAATGAAGAGCTTGATCAAATTGAAAAGAATCACACTTGGGAATTATTACCAAGACCTCATAACAAAAATGTCATTGGAACTAAATGGATATTCAAAAACAAGTTAAATGAGAATGGGGATGTTGTAAGAAACAAAGCTAGACTTGTTTGCAAGGGGTATACTCAACAAGAAGGTATAGACTTTGAAGAAAATTTTTCTCCTGTAGCTAGACTTGAAGCCATAAGAATGTTTCTTGCCTTTTCAAGCTCTCAACAAATCAAATTTTATCAAATGGATGTTAAATCTGCATTTCTCAATGGTGATCTAGAAGAAGAAGTTTATATAGAACAACCAGAAGGATTCATTTTGGGAAATGATGAAAATCTTGTTTGTAGACTTAAAAAGACTCTATATGGTCTCAAACAAGCTCCAAGGGCATGGTATTATCGTCTTGACAAATATCTTCATCAACAAGGATTTTCAAAGGGGTCTGCTGATAGCAACTTATACACAAAAATTGAAAATGATAAACTTTTGATTGTGGTTGTATATGTTGATGATATCATTTTTGGAAGTAATGAAGAATATATGAGTCAGAAATTTGCTTCTGTCATGCAGCAAGAATTTGAAATGTCTTTACTTGGGGAACTAACATTCTTTCTTGGCTTGCAAGTGCATCAAACTACAGATGGTATATTCTTATCACAAGCAAAATACCTTAAGCAAATTTTGAAGAAGTATGGCATGGAAGAATGCAAACCTGTAAGTACACCAATGATAACCGGATGTAATCTCAGTTCTCATGATGATTCCCCCATGGTGAATCAACCAGAATACAGATCTATGATAGGAAGTCTACTTTATCTCACTGGGACTAGACCGGACATTATGCATGCTGTTGGGATTGTTGGACGATTCCAAGCTAATCCAAAAGAGTCTCACCTTCAGGCTGTCAAAAGAATATTCAAATATCTACAAGGAACTCAAGACTTTGGACTATGGTATCCAAAGAATGCCAATCTTACTCTTCATGCTTACACTGATGCAGATTGGGCTGGAAATGTTGATGATCGGAAAAGCACTAGTGGTGGTGCATTCTATATGGGGCCCCGGTTAGTATCTTGGTTCAGCAAGAAGAAAAACTCTATTGCCTTATCTACAGCAGAAGCAAAATATGTGGCTGCCGCATCATGTTGCACGCAACTTCTTTGGATGATGCAAACCTTACAAGACTTTCAAATCAAGTGCTCACCTCCTATCTCCATTATGTGTGATAATACAAGTGCCATCAGTATTTCAAATAATCCTGTTATGCATTCAAAGACCAAGCACATTCCCATCAAGTATCACTTCTTACGTGAACAAGTGCTTGAACAAAAGGTGAAGCTGGAGTATGTTCCCTCCAAAGAACAAGTGGCTAATATATTTACCAAACCTCTGCCCAGGGAAGCGTTCAAATATATCAGACAGAAGCTGGGAGTAATCTCTGCCATGCAGAAGATCGGATCTGCTTAAATTCAGAATATTAATTTGGATATGCGGGTTTCCTGAAAGACAGTCGTGTATATACACGAGTTTATACAAAGAAAACCACGTATGGTTAATTGCTGACAAATTTTACTTGGGGTCAGCATTCTTCAGCACAGCTGTAGTGCTGTTTGGTATCTCTGATGTTGTATGATATCTCTGATGATGTTTCAGCTCTTATATTTTTGTTTCATTCTCTGATATTGGGTGAAGATTCCTTGATGATTGGATGTTGAAAGTGTTCAGGTTGCACAAGCTAAGGAGGAGTTTTGGTCATATGGAAAGGATGCATTGGATGCATAGTTTCAGGGGGACCATTAGCCTTGATGAATGTAATGCATTGTTGGCATTATGATGATTCTAAAATATGATCTCTTTCTTGAGGTCCTTTTGGTATTTGAACATATTTTTAATTTGATGAAAAGGTCATGTTGAGACCTATGATGTAAAATTGTAATATTCGGTCATGTAAGAACTTGAGTCAAATTTGTAAACCCACTTGGTTGGGTAGTTGAGTCAGAATGTGTAAACCCACTTGGTTGGGTACTTGAGTCACATATGTAATTCCACGTGGTTGGATCATTGATGTAAGTATGAGTCCTTGGTAATAGGAAAGGTCATAGAGTCATTTACTTCATTGAAAAAAATGTGTTTGGAGATTCAGCATGAACTCAGGGGGAGCATGGTAACTTCAATGCTCATAAGATCTGCAGAGCTCTTATTTGATCCACCCTTTGCCCTTGACGTCGAAGGGGGAGAGTATCATGGTATTTGAATAAGGGGAGAACATCATGGTGTTTGCATATGGTATTTGAATAGGGGGAGAACATCATGGTGTTTTCATAATGGTCAATTTATCTATCTGATGTGGTGATCAAATACCATCATGGTTGCCATCAATTCCAAAGGGGGAGATTGTTGGCATGTGTTTTCCTTGATGCCAATTGATGAAATAAGACTGTTGGCGATATGATGTAATGTGTTGTCCTTGATGGAAACCTACTTGATAAAGTTGTCCTTGATGGAAATTGACTTGATGAGTTTATTAATGATGTAAGTCTGATGTATCTACAGAGTAGTGCAGATGTAATGAAGAAAGGAATTCCTGTAAGGGCCAGAGCAATGATGAGAATAGTATGTCACAATGCATACGCGGGTTTGTAAAGGCGAAGTAGCGTATGCACGCGGGAAAGTATGTGCCAAGTGGTGTATGCCCTTTTGCGCTCCAAATTTGGAATACCAAGGGGCATTACCATGGTATTGACCCATTGTATTGAGCACTGGATTATCTATTTGATCCTTTCCAGGAATACCATCGGAAGTGGTGTGGTTTTGGCTCATGGTATTGTTAAAGGCTAAACCTATATAAGGAAAAGAAGATCATTGTGAAAGGGTGTGCAAGGTATGGGCTTTAATGAATACTTCACTCTTAAGTATATCTGCATGGTTGAACTCTATTCTTAATTGATAGATCTGAATCTATGATGCACCTATGAATATGATGAAGGTTCAAAATCTCTAGATCTGAAAATGGTGAATATCTAGGATGATCTGAAAAGAAGTGATGAAGATCTAGCGTAAATCTGTTGAAGAAATTGAATAAATCTGGGTAAGTTCATAGATATGGTTTGTTCTACAAATTTTATCTTTTATAGATCCATACGCAGGTTCGTGTCGTGAAAAGCACGTGTATACGTGGATTTGATTAGATAAAAGCGTGTATGGGCAGTTAGGGTTTTTCTGTAAAATGCATAGATATATACGTGGGTTCGTTTCATGAAAAGCGTGTGTATATGTGGGTCTGATTAAATAAAAGTGCGTATGGTATTTGAACTGGTGGTTGCTCAAGGTTGAAAGTGTTACTGCAGATTTATCTTGAAGTCTGGGTTATCTCTGATATTCTAGTGGTTTCACTGTTCTGTTGGAAGCAATAGGCAAAGTATGTTTGTTGATATGTGAAGGGTTGTGTTGAAGCTGTTTGATCCAGTTTGAAAATTGATGAAATTTCTAGTCTCTGCAGTGGTGGGCCAGGGTCAAGCCTTCTGTAAACGGTAGGAAGCCCTTCCAAAGGATAGCCGGTAAAACTTATAGGGGGTAGTAGCTCCCTTCCAGGAGAGGCTGGTAAACGAGAGTAGGGGGTTGTAGCTCCCTTCTAGGAGAGGCTGGTAAATGAGAGAAGGTTGTAGCTTTCTGCAAGTGGGTGCCTGCGTGCTGGTATGAATCTGTGCCATTACATTGTTGTAAGATGTTTTCTTTATAATAAATATTAAAGAAAGAGACGACGGCATCGGTGGTTGTCTCTCGAATCGGGTTTCCACCTAAAATCTTGGTGTTCATATGTGATGCTTGTGTGTTGACTTATTCTTTTCTTACTGCACATTTCTACTGCTTACTAAACATCTAATGAATGAATGATGCAATAATCTAGGAAGAATTATCTGCATAATAAGAGATCTGAGCATACGCGAGTTTCCTTAATGATATTTGCGTATATACACTAGTTTTTTCTGTAATGTAGCATATGGGTTTTTGATAAAAGAAAAGTAAAGAGTTGATTGACAGATCAAGATACTGATTCACCCCCCCCCCCCTCTCAGTATCTTTCCCAACATATTTTATTTCTCAATCGAGAGTTCATTACCCCCAATATAAAAGACATGTTGGCGGTCATCCCACTGTTGAATTATCCATCTCGGAATTTCCTCCTATCCCCTCATCATCTCTAAACAAGCATACTTTAGCAATATGCATCTACATGGAACTAGCAAGGTAGCTGCATTGGTAACCATTTCACATTCTTCCCTCTCATGCTCCCTCTTGTGTTAAATACTCATGTTAAATAGCTTTATACATGCACAAGAAACCATTTCACTAGATTAGTTTTTTTCTGGAACACTTTAGAATGGTAAAAAATGAGTTCCTAAAATGTCATTGCTGGCTAACACTAGCTATAGTTCCCAACAGTGTGTGCTAACGCGTTGTTTCTTCATGGGAAAAGCGTTTAACGTGGGCACAACACTCATCACCCACGTTAGCCGCTTAAATTTTTTAGGGCCTGCTAAAATTGACAATTTTAACCAGCAAAAAGACTTAAAAACATAATGAAATAATAGAGAAAGGTTCAAGCTTTTACTTGGATCTCACGGAATGAAAAAACGTCACCCGGATCGTCCACAATCAACAGCTGAAGTTTCACCACTTTCTTCTCCAGATATCTATCACAACACTCAACAGAGTGAAAATGAAGGTATGTGGCCCTCTTATAGCCATTCTAGAGGCCAGACTCACTCAGCTAGTCTAATACAAAGAGGTAAATTCATGTTGTTAGTCATCCATAATTTTGACTTTATCCAAAGATGACTAAATGTAACAAACCCAGATTTCTAGAACAAAATTGCAAGAACATTATGAATTCTAGAAATCTCACTGCCTTCATCATTTCAAGTCCATCATTCCACTGAAATCTTCATTGATGCCTCCTAAAAAGTTATCCTGTTGTTTTAAAAGAATAAGGCTCATTTCAGGCTATTTTATACCTATTTTTTAGTCCATTTCCTTGTAAAAGTAGCCCTCATTTCCCCTTATTTATCCTTCATTTTCCTCTAAAAACCCCACTCTTTCCTTCACTAAAACTCCTCATTTTTTCCCTAAGAAACTCCTTAAACCAGTAAACTCACTCTTTTTTGGTTTAAAACACCCCTTTTAACCTATCGGAATTTCTAATTTGGCCCAAAAGTCCCATTTTTGGCCAAAAAACATGTCTTTTCAGAAATAAGGGTTTAAGCCCCCGAGGGCTTAAAACCTTTGGCCCCTTTCCTCCATATGTCTGAGCACCTGAACCAAGCTCTTAAACTTTTCCCCCCACCTTGTTTGGCCTCTTTCCGTCTTTATAAAAAAAAATTACGCCCCTTTGGGCTTGAGCCTCGGCCCCTTTCTCCATACAACCTCACTCACAAGACTGTGCCCTCTTTGTGTTAGCCCTTGGCCCCTTTTTCTCTTGGCTCCTATTTTTCCCCTACTCCTCCACTGGACCACTGCCCGCGCCTTTCCTTAAGCCCCCCTTTCCTTTCTCCCCGCCTTACTACCCCACGGAGCAATCTCCACCGTCAAAACCCGACCATCCGATGGCTTTTCCACTCCCAATCGTTCCACTCCCCGACAAAACCGTTGATGTCACCCCTTGGGTCCCACTTTCCACCCAAGCCTTCAAGCTAAACCTCTCTTTGCCACCTTTCTGCCATGTCCCACACCTCAAAACCTGCGCCCAGTCTTGCGTTCTTTCCGCACCATCGATCTCATCGATGGAGATATGATGGTCCAAATCACAAATCGCATTTGATCCGCTGCCGAGGTTTAAACACCTCAAATTTCACGCAAAAAAAGCGGTTTTTCTTGGGGCACGTGGTGAGCGATCAATGGAATTGCGTTCCCAAGAGGAAAAACCTCCAACTGCTCATGGGCAACGATAAAACCATTCGTGGTTTCGAAAAAAACCACTTTCCATTTTCGCGCCTATTTTTCAAAAATCAACCCGGTTTTTTGCAGTTTTTTTTCGCCTCTCCACCTGTATCTCCGCTTTCGCCCAGCTCCTTCGCCCCACACAGCTTCTGTAAGAAGCGAAACCTCTACTGCAGGGTTTTTTAATTTTTTATTGATTCGTTTGTTTTGCAGGGTTCAATAATGTTTTTTAAAGGCCAAAAAGCCTTTTATGCTTCAAAAAGAAGCAGGGCCAAGGGTCACTACCTCTGAAACCCAAAATAACTTCACAATCACCAAAAAATGAGCATTCAGCGGTTAATTATATGGTTTGAAAGGTTTTGGTTACGCAAATGAGACCCTCAGCACGCCGAAGACACCTGCACACAACAAAAGCAAAGAAATAACCATGAAGATGAAGTTTGATGGCTAAAAGATCAGAGGTTAAAAGCTTGAGGCACAATCAAGGTCTCGAAATAGAGTTTCAAATCCTAATCATGGTTTTAAAAGTTAGAAGACATAAGGACAAAAGGCTTAAAAATCGATGATTTAAGGAATAGAGCACATTAAAAAAAGGATAAACTAAAGGGTTTAAAGAAATCAGATAAAGTGTTAAAAGATAGTAAAAGGCAGTTTTAATGATAAAATAAAGGAAATATAGGCTTGAAGACAGCCTCAAATGCATCAAACGAATAGTTATTCACTTAATAACTCAAAAAGACACCTTTTACTTATTTTATGTCTCAAAGGGAAAATTGGCAGTTATTACACAAGAGAAGATATTATAAATTGTGAGACAGTTATTGTAAATGGCAGAAAGGAGTCTCAAAGTCAATTTGTTCAGCTGTTTCATCCTTAGGAAATAAGGATAGATTTAATACATAGATAAATAATCGAGAAACATTCCTACCTTATGCCTTGCATGGTTTTTAAGGATAGGAGTGCATTTACTATGTCATTAATGCCATTTTTTGAACCCTAGATGTTTCCACCTCCTCATTTGCAGCATAAATGCTGCATTCAAACTCATTGTAAAGGGGGCATTTGATAACTCTTTGAAGTAATACATAGTTCTGTTGAGATTGAAGAGAAATTGATGTACTGGAACTTGTGGATATTTTGACCTATTTGTGGATGGAGAAAGCTCTGTCATTGGATCCCTGGGCTTGGCTGTTAGTGAATTATTCTAAACTGATTAATGTTTTTCTATTTTCATTTTGTTTTCATCATCTCTTGTTTGCAGTAGAGTAAAATTTTTAGGCTAAGAAATGTCTCCTGGAAGCACCTTAGACCTATTTACTCTTCACTGTCTTTATGTTTTCATCTGTTGAAGGTTTTATTAAGTAGTCTGACTAATTTTTCAACCCTTATGCTTATTTATTTCCTAAATAGTTCAATACAGTGGCCTCAAGAATGATTTATGGTTTTCCCTGCTTCTTTGTTGCTACTTAAATATTTTTTTTGAAGTCTCTCTTCAAAGTACCATTGTCCAAAGTCTGCCAAAGAGGTTTGCTTTGATCATACCCTTTTTACTTGCTCAAATAATTGTTTTGAAGGTCTTTATAGCTGTAATCACAGATGTTTAGGAGTTCCCTCTTCTATGAGTGAAATTATTTTTGAATCTTGAATGATTTCTTATACTTGAGAGTGAAGTCTTTGATGAAATAGAGTGTTCCTCGACTCTTAGATTTCATTTTGAAATTTTATATTGAAATTGTTATTTACTGAAGAGTAATTCATATAATTCATGGTTAGCCTTGTCTTTAAAATACTTCTTCATGTTTGAATGATGTTTTAAGTCCCTTTTTTGAAGAGTACATATAATTAAGGATTCTTAACTGCCCTTAGTTCTATTTTTCATTTTAAAAACCTTGATGTTCATTTCATTTCACCTGAAAGCTTTGTTGATCTAATAGCCAAGTTAGATTTTCCCTTTGATACCCCTAATTCATCTACAAACTTGTTACCATGTCCACTTGACTCCATTGCCTAGTAACTCAGATATTTCCCTTTTCTATTTATGTTGCCTAGATCATCATGTCCCACAAAACAATCAAACAAACTCATGCTTAATAACTAGCCTAAAATCAACCTTTTACAAGCAAACAAGTCATATCTTTGCAACCATATTGAGAGATATCTCTCTAAGACTAGGAGGGCTAGATCCTAGAGCTCTAAAGACTAGTTTATATGTTGCCTTTTCATTTGGTTTACCAATCGGCCAAATCACAGGATCCCAACATTCTGGCGATCACGGTGGGACCCTCTAAG